>JAJEJO010042492.1:27500-33717 GCA_020662805.1 Glaucomys volans | reverse complement strand
TTTCCCCCCTTGAGGTGCCGATGAACACACCCAGGGCCTCACACATGCTAGGCAAGTGCTCTACCACTGTGTTACAATATCAGTCCCATTTTCAGAAGGTAGCTAAATACAAGATTAATAGAAATCTGTAGTGATTTTTCTAAATGAAACTGTATATGAAAAATGGAAATGAAGAAATACTTTTTAACAGTGACAAAACCATAAAATATCCAGAATTAATTTAACAATAGCAACCATCACAAATGGAAAGACCTTTGAAGAAAGTCATCAAATCACATAACAAGATTTGAACACATAGAAAGACAATCATGTTTTAGAAAAAGTCTTTTAAAGCCAGTCCTTTCAAAATTAATATATAGATCTAATG
This sequence comes from Glaucomys volans, assembly GCA_020662805.1. Lineage (NCBI taxonomy): Eukaryota > Metazoa > Chordata > Mammalia > Rodentia > Sciuridae > Glaucomys > Glaucomys volans. Next base: position 33,350 of record JAJEJO010042492.1, on the reverse strand, counting down.
CAATTTTTATTAGAATCCCAAGTTTAAAAGAACTCTAGAACTTTAAAAAATTTAATTTGCAGTACATTTGAAAAATAAATAAATATAAAGAAGAGAACTTGCATTATCAGATAATAAAACCTATTATAAACCCACCATAATCTAATAGAATGGTATAAGCCAGGAAAAGATAAATAGGTCCCAGGAACAGAGAGCCAATTAAAAAATTCAAGTACAGAAAGGATTTGTTTTTGTTTTTGTTTTGTTTGTTTGTACTGGGGTTTGAACCCAGAGATGGGCACTTTACCACTGAGCCACATTCCCAACCCTTTTGAGGTGATAGAACCCTATGGTTGACTATTTATTTATTTATTTATTTATTTATTTAAAGTCTGTGACTTTAAATACTTTAGATGGGTGAATTGTATGGTATGTGAATTCTATTTCAATAAAGTTATTTCAAAAAATGAGGCTGCCATAACTGGCCATTCATCTAAAGGAAACAAATGGGATCCTTACCTCTCCCAAATATAAAAAGCGAATTCCAAGTGAATCAAATATTTTAATATAAGAATGAAACAATGAAAATATTAGAAAATTCTTAAGAGAAAAACTTAATGTGTATTTGAATAATAAAAACATAAATTTGGGGCTGGGGATATAGCTCAGTTGGTAGAGTGCTTACTTCACATGCACAAGGCCCTAGGTTCAACCCCGGCACCGCAAAAAAAAAAAAAAAAAAAAAAAAAAAAACACACACACACACAAAAAACCACAGAAATTTGGTGGGAGTATGAAGGAAAAGAAAGATACCTTATACTTTCAAAGACTTGGGTGGCCAAAGATAACATAAACAAAGGAAAAATAAAATTAACTTACTACAAAAATACTTGCAAAATTTGTGAGATTCAGAAGGAAAATATGCTGTATATACAAAGAATTTCTATAAATTGTAAAGAAAAGACAAAAGCCCAAAAGAGAAGCTGGAAAAGAGTATGAACAGGCCATTCAGAGTGGAGGAAGACTTAAAGGGCCAATAAAATGCTTACCCTCATTATTATTAGAAAATGCAAATTAAAGCAAAATAAGATTTCATTGTTTAAATTCATCAGATTTGCAAAAAAATGTAAAAAAGTAAAATGTTCAGGTTTACTAAATTTTTAAGAAAATAGATACTCTCATTTATTGCTGAGCAAGTAATCTGGCACTATCTATTACAATTTGGAACATATAACCTGGCATTATCTATTAAAATTAAAAATGTACATGGCTTTTGACCCAGAAATCTTCCTTTTGAGAATCTATTCTACAGGAAAAAATCACCTATATATAAAAATAATCCTATGATTTCAGCAGTATGTGTGGTGACTGAAAACTGGAAATCTTTGAATATCACTGTCAATCAATGATTAAATGCATTCTCCAACAGCCCTACTGTAAAATATCAAGCAACTATTAAAAAATGAGTTCAAGCTATAGCTACTGATTTACAGAACATGTCTGCAGTGTACTGTTAGTAAGAAAAGTAGCTTGCAGAGTTGCAAATAGGATTATCCCATTTAAAAGAAACCTTCCCTCTGTTTAAAGAAATGAGAGAAGAAGTGAAAGGTTGCTCTTGTTCAGGCTCTGAACTTAGCAGGTGAGAATGGAAGGTGGCAGGGAAGGGGCAAGTATACAGCTTTAGAAATTTTTCATTATTTATAATTTTTAGAAATTTAGAAACAGCATGACTGTAATCCCAGCAACTCAGGAGGCTGAGGCAGGAGGATTTCAAGTTCCAGGTCAGCCTTGGCAATTAAGTAAGACCCTATCTCAAAATAAAAAATTAAAAGACTGGGGATGTAGCTCAGAGGTGGAACTCCCCTGGGTTCAACTCCCGATACCACAAAAAAATAAAAAATTAGAAACAAATTGGGGAGTCACCTGCGATATTCCCTCCAATCCCAGTCACAGCTATGGCCCTAGACCAGGTGAACATTATCTCTTCCGCACTGCTGTAAAGCTTCTTACTGGCCTCCCTGCATCCAGCCTGAGCCCGACTGGTATAGATTCCATGGTCTGTATGCAGCCAGGAAATATTTTAAAAGTACAAATGAGATTTTGTAAACCTACCCTCCAACCTGTAATTGTTCCCCATTTCTCCCTAGAAAGCCCCCCATCTTCTGCCTGTCCCACATGGCTCTGCATGAGCAGACTGTCCTAACAAAACTCACCTCTCACTGACACTTGTCCCTTGCTCCAAGGATACAGCGCACATCTCAAATTGCCCTCATCATTGCCCACCTCCAGGCCGGCAAACCTGGTGTTTCTTCTGCCTGGAATATCCATCCCCTTCTCTTCATTTGAACCACCTTTTGCTCATCCCTGGGGTCTGGGATTTAATGTCAGGGTGGCCTCTCTCTGCAAGACTAGGCTAGACCTCCCTGTTATAGTCTGACACATCCCTCTGTGCTTTTCCTCTGTGCTTATCACAATGATCTAGTTAATTACATAGTTATTTGTATAATTATTTGTGTGACAGGGATAAAAGAAAAACTATTAAGCTAGAAGTGTTTGCATCTCCTCCTCCTGTCCTCTGCCTTGGAAGAGAAATGGGTCAGACAAGAAGGTCTGCAGGGTCCAACCCAGCTCAGAGATTCTGAACTTGCCCTTGCCCATCATGCATCTGCCATCCTAGCCCCGGTTGGGAGAATTTGCCTGAGTCAAATATTTCCCTCCACTCTTTCATTTATCTAGCCAACTAGCTTGTTCTGAGAATTGAACATGGCAAAGCCCTCTGAGTCACTGTGGGTGGGGTGGGGGGCTTGTGGGCTTCCACAGTCAGCTAGAGTGAAGTTGTAGGCTATTCTATGTCCAGATGATTTCATTTCTGAATCTCCCATTCTTCAGAGACCCTCACCAAGATTCACCAGAGCCCCCAGAGTCACCTCTGAGGCTACAAATGCCCACCAACCAAGCCCCAGTATAAACTGCAACTCAGAATCTCAATCTTAACCCTCATTTTGCACAATTAGAAACCATCTGTTCCCTCTCCCGTCCCTCTCATCACCTGTCCACTGAGCACTGGAGACCCCAAGTGATCCTGGGCTGGGTCTGAGAGGTCAGGTGGTATCAAGTGCTCCTGAGCCTGGAACTGGTCCGAGAGCTTCATGGACTCCAACCGACTGGTCTGTGGGACTGAACACTGTGACTCACTCCCAGAGAACAGACTGTTTCCCGACAGGCTCACCAGAGTGAACACACCCACATGCAGGTGGTCCCCTTGGAGCTACAGCCACATGTCCCAACAGCACACGCAACTCAGAAACAGTCCTCCTTAATGCTTCAGGCAGGGACCATGGTATGCAGAGCTGGTGGGGGAGCACTGCTGGTTTCCCTTCTCACTGTCCTTCTCTGGTCCCTTGGTAGGTTTTCCTGCCCCCCTCTGCTGCAGGATCCAAGAGGCCAAAGGGATTCCTTCCCACCCAATATCCAACATGTCTGGGAGGCCCTGTCAGTTCTCCAATAATATACATTTTTTTTTTTTTGGGAAAAACCTAATTCCCTGGAAGCACATATTCCTCCATGGCCACGGTTACCTGAACTTGCCTGGACTGTTTCAAGCCAGGCTTTGAACCCCTCTGCTCAGGCTACCATTTGTGGTAAATCATAGGAATATCTGAGTCCTGTCAAGGCCGGAGGTCACAATCAGCCACCACCCAGAGCCTGTACTTGATGTGCCCAAGTCAAGCAGATGGAGCTACCCGCAGTCTGGGGACAGGCTATTAATTTAAATCCTCAGAGCTCACAGGTGCAGCCCTGGGGCCTCTGACTTGGTCACAACAGCTAGGACCTAGATCCTGATTCTGATTCTACTTTTTACAGATTGCAGGCAGCTGCCCTTCCTGAGTGTAATAGACTGCTAGTGATGTCCCCAAAGTTTGTCCTCCCTTGCCTCCTGCATGTGCCTACCCAACAGAAAACCACATTTTCCAACTTCCTTTGCAATAGGTATAGATTGGTTACTGGCTCTCATTTGTGGGCAAGAGAGATAGAAGCCACTTATATATATGTATATATAAATATATAAATATACATATATGTATAAGTATACACATACACACAAATATATATGTAAATATATTTGCGTGTGTATGTGTATGTGCATATTTGTGTGTATGTGTGTGTGCTTTTTCTTCTCTTGCTTCCTAGGAAGTTGCTTGTCTAGGATTTGCTGTCTTCCCCTCTTCCCACAAGCCGGAATCTGAGTGCTCTAAGCAGATGAGAATAGCATCCTAAGAAATGCAGAGAAGTAATATGGAAGGGTGCTTTGAGTGCTTCTTGTGAAGCAGCCCAGCCACCTTGGACTTTTAAATCTCCTGTTATTAGTGAGAGAAACAAAATTCCATCTTATTCAAGACACTTGTGGTTTGAGATCTCCTTGTTACAGCAGCTTAGCCTTTTTCCTAACACACAGAGTCCCTGATTCCCTCATCAATCGTTAGATATTTTATTCAAGTTCCAAGATTCCAATTCCAAATTCTGCTTTATCATGTCCTGGGATGCTGAAAACTTGCCCAGGATAGGAACTTGGCCTTGACCTGGGGCCAACAGTGAGCCTTGATATACCCACTTTTCCCTCTTTATTTTCAGAAGTCTCCTGGTGTTCACATAAGGATCTGATCCTTGGAGGGGATGGGACATGCAGAAGCATCTTGCTGAGGACCTTGCTGAGGGCACAGCTGGAGCAGGGAGCTAAGGGTAAGGGGATTAGGATAGGCTGCTTCCCCTGTCTAAGACTGCCTCACAGTTCAGGATCTCCCTGATGAGCTCAGTCAGATACTTATCCTGACCTTAACCTTGGCAATTGCAGCCCAACTGCTCCAACTATAGGGCCACTGGCAGGGTCCACCCCTCACTTTCCCTTCCTACTGCTATAGACCAGACGCTCTGAAATAAAAAATGTGGTCTAGGTCTACTGACATACACACATAGTCAGGGGGTTTCTTTACCCAAGCACCATGCCACAGGACCCCAAATGGATTCCTGTCTGTTCTTTCTTTTCTTTTCTTCTCTTTTTCTTTTCTTTTCTTCTTTTCCTTCCTTCCTTCCTTTCTTTCTTTTTCTTTCTTTCTTTCTTTCTTTCTTTCTTTCTTTCTTTCTTTCTTCTTTCTTCTTTCTCTCTAATCACACCCCCACGATCTTATGTATGCTAGACAAGTGCTCTATCACTGAGCTACACCCCCAGCCCTTCCTTAATTTTATTTTTGAGACAGGGTCTCACTGAGTTGCCCAGGCTGGCTTTAAACTTGTGATCCTCTTGCCTCAGCCTTCTGAGTCACTGGGATTACATGAGTGTACCACCATGCTGGGCAAGGTTGGGTTAAGGACCTTCTGTCTCATGCCTTACGTGAGGGTCCCTCAGCTCAGGCCTGAGCAAGTTGCTCAGCAGCTCTTAGACTGATATAATAATACACAAACCTAAGCCCCAGGGGGCAGTCCTCTAGTCCAGCTTAGTCCAGACTGACCTTGAGCATTTTGCCGAGAATTGCTCCTAATAGGAGCTTAGGAGTTGGAAGCTACTGGCCTAGAACCAAATGACCAAGATAAGCCCAGACCTGCGAGGGCCAGCCAAACTACATCAATGAGCGAGGTTGGGCTGAGATTTCTGCTTGTTAGTCTGGACAGAAAGTCCCCTAATCCTCCCTCAAGTTCCTCTTGCCTATTGCAGACAGTGTCTTGTGTCTCCAAGGCCAGGCTTCACGCTGGGTGCCAAGGTTCATAGTCACTGCCGTAGACAAATATGGGATTATCTTCTTAGTGCCCCCCTTCCCTTGCCTTCCAAGTACTTCACCTCTACCCATCACTCTATTCATGTGTTCCTGTGGAAGA
>JAJEJO010042492.1:0-22500 GCA_020662805.1 Glaucomys volans | reverse complement strand
GGGGGATTCAAGTAGAGGATTCAAAGATGTGATTGGCATTTCCAAAGGCTCACTCACTTGGAAGGTCTGGGTCTCTTATCCTGGGATCCTTGGGTGAGTCTGCAACACGGGATTATTCTTGGGGTGGTTGAAGACTAGGAGGGACATTGTCCAAGGAGGTGCTTTGCCAGCTTCACATGCATCAGGCCCAGAAGGAGCCTGAGTCCCTCCTCAGAGGACCTTTGCATCAGGATCTTTAGTTTCTCTTTTGTGTCTTCAGCCCCACGTCTGGCTCAAAAGCAAACTCTGTCAGTCATATCTTCTACATATATACAGAATTCAGTTGCTTCTCCCCATAGATGCCCTAGTTTAAGACTCTATTATCCTTTGCTCAGATTGTTGCAGTAGTTTCCTGGTCACCTTCTAACATGTTCCTCTTACAAACCTTTTCACTCTTATATTTTGTAAAAAATATATGTCAGATGAGGTTATTCCTTCATGGCTTCCCACATCTCACAGAGTAAAACCTGAAGTCCTCTCCAGGGTCTTCACATGATCGACCCATCCTCCTCCCTCCTTCACCTATCCTTACCCTGTGCCAGCTCTCTCACTCACAAACTCCATTCCCACATATGGGCCTCTTTGTTGTTCCTCCAATACACCAAGCAACCTCTTGTCTCAGGGCCACTGAGCTTTCTCTCCCCACCTGCTCTCCTCAAATATATGCATTCCTTGACCCAGCACATCATCCAGGTCCCTGCCCACATGTCACCTTATCCACAAGCCCTCCCCATGGTGACTGTCCTCTTCTTCTGTTATAACTGCATTTATAGTATTTATTATCACCCGAATACTTGATGGGAGTTCAGTAATTAGAGCGGTAGTAGAGTGTGTCTCCCCCATTGCCTATAAACTCTGTGGGAAGAACTATGTCCATTTTTCCCTTCTGCTTCTTCAGCCCCCAGGACAGTGCTTGGCATGCAGTACTCAGGGAACACTTGTTGGCCACATGGCTGGTTACATCATGTATGGACACCAGGGGTGTCAGAGTTAGTTAAGGGAGGAAGGCCTTGATTTGGATTGTTTGTGCTGGGTCTTGCACAGAAACGAGGGTTTGTTCATACAAAATCTGGGGAGTGGCAATAGGCCACTTTCCAGATGTCTCATGGCCAGGCCAAGGAGCTCACCCCAGAGAGTGATGCATTCACTCAGATACGGTCCCCACCTGTCATGAGAGAAGGAAGAACACGCTCAGGGCTCTTGGCTCATTTTCTGGCTGTGGGGTCAGGGCCAGGTGCCAGTTGGATCCCCAGAGAAGCTGGGTCTGTTCAGGAGGCTGGTGGCAGAGAGCAGAGGATCTGTCACCCCATTAAAACACATGAACCCTGGTTTGGGTGTTGGTTCTAGCTTTGCCACTAACTCACTCTGTGACCTAGGCAAGACTTGTCCCACTCCTAGGTCTCAGTTTGCCCTTCTTTGAAATGAGCAGTGACTCCAAGGGTGGCTTTGACTGTCAGCTGCCTTACAGATGAAGAAACAGAGGTCCAAAGAGGTTCAATGATGGGCCTGCAGTCACAGGACACTAGTGATAAAATTGGCCCCAGGCCCTCGGCTCCTACCTCCTCCCCCACTGCAACCCTGCGTTCAGGTCCTGACTTAACTGGTCTTTTTTTCTCATATCTGGACTTGTTTCCCCAATTAGGCTTTGGGTGCCTCCGGGCAGGAATCACATCTGGTTCCTACTTCTCCCAGTTCTTCAAGATTAGGCAACCAACAGGTGCTGAATGAAAGTTTGGCGAGTAAGTGGGGGAGTCTGGTTGCCCAAGGCCAGAAAGGGGGATAGCAGCAAAGGCAGGATCCCTACCAGGTCGTACTGGTTTCCCAGAGCTTCCAGACACCAGGACTGGAGTTATTCATTCACACATACATTCACTCACCCAAGAAAAGTTTGTCAAGCACCTACCACCCGCTAGTTACCACTATGGTGCAACAAAGGCAGGATCTCTACCCAGTCTTACTGGCTAGATCTTGGTGTGTGAGGGGCCAGGGGGACAGAGAGCAGGCTGAGTAGCTGGAGGTGACACACAACTGGAAGACAGGCTAGGTAAAGGCAGAGGCAGGCAGGGGCTAGATCATGATGCTTGTGCATTTATTGGAACTGAGATGGCAAGTCAATGGGGGATTCAAGCAGAGGATTCAGAGATGTGATTGGCATTTCCAAAGGCTCACTCTGGAACTTCTTGGCTGTTGCTGGAACAACAATAGAGGAACCATGGGGGTCTGTCTTCCCTTGTTCAGAAGGAAGGAAGCCTCTGCTCCCAGGCAGACCAAGGTTGTAGGTGACTGGTGGAGTCCAGGGCTCTCTCCAGAAAACTGTGCCCAAGGTTCTGGTCCAGAGGATATCAGCCTGTGTCCCACCCCCACCCTTCAAGACCATACTGCCCCCGCCCAACATCCCAGGGGTATTACAGAAAACCTCGCCTGCAAGATGTCTAGGCCCCCACTCCTTGATTATATTAATGCCAAAATGTATTAAAGAAGCGTGGTAGAGATGCCATTCTAATTGTTTCGTACACACGCCACTGGGAGGGAACTGATTGGACACAGCTCACAGGCAGTATGTTAATACGCTATTTTCATATGATGATGGCTCTGCATAATCTTCCCTTCTCCCAGCTTTGCAGGGACCTGTTGTTAACCAAGCCCCAGGAGAGAGGGGGAAAGGCAATTTGACTTCAAGTCCACTCCCCACCACATTAATTAGTCATGTGGCTGGGGAAAGGTGTGCTCACTCAGTACAAAGTAGACTTTATAATTTATACACCAGCTGTTTCCGTCCATTCTCCTCCCTGCCTGCCTCTAATGAAATCGTGTTACCAGAGAACTGACTGGCGTGAATTGAGCCTTTAATCCCATTGACCCTGGCCTGGCTGGTGGGGCCCAGGGGAGGGGGGTGGGGCCTTTCAGCAAGGGGCTGTGATGAGAAGACCCTGGCAGGCTGGACCCTCCCGCCCCCCACCCAGCCTGCAAGCCCACACAATGGAGCAGCTTGGAGGTGGGGTCCTGCCTGGCTGAGCAGCCCTCTTGGGGATCCCTGGAGGCTGGGATGGCTCACATTTATTGCCTCATCTTCTGAGATCCAGCGAAGCACAACATTCTCATCTAGGTTGTTCCTTTACTTAGAGAACAGGGCAGGCCAGACTGCACAACCAATGAGCTAATGCTTGCTTTTCTGGCCATGGGGGTTGCTGGGAAAACAGAGACACGGTTCCACGGAGGGAAGTGCTGCTCCAGGCCCCAGCAACAAACCCAAACTCTCCTAATCCACACCAGAGCCCAGGGCCCTTTCCTAGGGAGGAGAGACAATGCAGAGATTGGGACAGGCCTGAATCCTGGTTCCAGTCTGTGGCCCCAGAAGGGCAGTTCTGTGAAATATAGGTCAAAGGGATGCGTCTTCCCCCACCCCTAAAAGGAAAACAAGCAAGACCAGGCATTGAGAGCCATTCGAGCAAATGCCGGCAAAACAGAGCGCATTTGGTGAGCAGGAATAAACACAGCAATTAGCACCATGGCAGCCTCTTAAACAAACACATGGGACCAAGTCATGGGAGGGGAGGCTCGTGCATCTGTTGTAGGGGCCAGAGGCTACAGTGGTTGAATTGAGAGATGCTGAAAATAAGAATGCCAAGGCTGTAGTTGGGGATAGGTCCAAGGGGGTGACAAAGAGATGGGCAAGGTTCTTGGGTAGGGCCTGGAGTGCTGCTGGAGCAGGGACCTCAGTGGGATGGGATGAGGTGGGGACAGGGTCGTTTTCCTGGTTGCCATCTTTAATGTTCTGGGAAGCCCACTATTCTCTCATGGAGGTGTGGGCCTCTGTCAGGGAAGTCTCAGAGAATGAGCTGTGCCACCCCCAGACTTGATGACTGATGAGAGCCTGAGTGGGCTTCCTCTACCCAGGCCAGATACATTGCAGTCCCCTGTGGTTGCCTGGCTCTTGCTATCACCTCTTCCCAATCTGGAATGTTAGTCTTCTCTCCTTCCCCCTGCTAAGTCCTAGAGCCTTCAAGACTCAGAAATCACCTCCCCACAGCTAGCCTTGAGGGATTCCTCATGCTGGTCTGGGCCAAGCCCATCACAACCCACTCTGATGATAGGGATCATTTTTGCCTGCTTTGCACTTAGCATAGGATAGGGCAAGGTGACCTTGAACAGGTCTCCTGCTTTGGCCAGTCCTCAGTTTGCTCATCTGTAAAATAGGTTTGGTGACCTCAGAGAATTACTCTGGCTTTCTAAGAGCTCCGGCAGGCTTTCCTCTGTCCTAAAACCATACACTCTATCCTGAAATGAAGAAGGAATGTTTCAAAGCCACTTGAACTATATTGTGGGTGTCCAAACTGATTTATTAGCTCTAAAATAGCCAAAGTACTTCTTTTACTTAATGGCATTAAAAAAAAAAACTACCCTGTGACCAGTACTCTTTTTTAATGAAAGTGTGGGGAACATCAGGGGAACCTATCCAGGGAGGGAAAATGAAGTTGTCATTTTTCAACATAATTAAACTTGGTTTTCAAAAATCTCCTGATCTGAAACGTGAATTACGCTAATTACTTCTGGTGGCTGCAACATTGATTTCAGTGTTAAAGTTAATGGACTTAATGGACATTGCCTCTCCCTTAGACATGGCTAGGTCTTCTTGCTGAAGGTCTTGTTCGTCCACGGTGGAGGCATCCTCTGGACCTCTAAATCTTCTGCCATTAGGTTCAGCTGCCCAAGGCCCCCGGCAGGTGGTCTCCTTTGGACAGGGCTTGGCTCTGGGCTCGAGGCCTCAGGAGGACAGTTGTTCTTTCTTCCTTTAAGCAAGCGAGTTGGGCTTCATGTTCTCTTGGAATTAGGTCCCATGACGGGGCACAGAGAAGGAAAAGCAGGTGGCCCCTGCTTCCCAAGGTCTCATGACCTCAAAGAAGCCAGTGGGAGCTGGGAATGGACTTTGGGGTACTAGGGCTGAGGTTTGGGCCCTGAGGCTTTCTCTGCCCTCAGGGACCCCAGTGAAAGCCAGAGACTGGCTGGGGGACCAAAAAGGAGAGAGGGGTGGAGGAGGTTGGGGAGACTTGCTCCTGGGAAGAGAAGGATGTAGAAGCTGGTTGGGAAGATAAAGTGCAAGAGTGAGCAAGGCTGGAAGGTGTGCCTAGAGGACAGGGAGAGTGGCTGGTCATGGTCAGATCATAGAGTTCTCTGTGGGCAATAGTGGGGATGACTGGGGCCTTAGAGGCCAGGAAGAGAAAATTGCATATGGTATTTTGTCTTGGCCAGAATGAGATGAGGTCCTGGTGTTCAGGCACAAGCTGGTACCTGGAGGACCTTCTCTCCTCAGTGAAGAACAGCTTCTCATGCCTGAGGGTAGGCCCTGCTGGCTCCCTCTGCTGGTTGGACTGGCCTGAGTACCCCCATTAAATGTCATCTTCAGTAGGAATTAGAGGTCCTTTCCTGAAACTCTGTTTTCATAGAGGAAGACTTTGGGGGTGTCCTGACCAAAGGGTCACAAAGTATGGGGGACTAGGAAGTTGTAGTTCAGAGCTCACACTTGACTCCTTCACAAAGGGCCCAGATGGGGCCATGGGGCAGGGTCCCCCCAGTGCCCTCACTGAGGATGCTGTGAACAGGTGGATCTAGCCATACCCAGGGAGGCACCTGCTGGACAGAGTCCTGAGCTGAGGCAGGAGTGCAGACAAAGCCGATTGGGATTCATGACCGCCAGGAGGCAGCCTGAGTGGTTGGCAACAGAGGGGGTGTTGGGTGCTGTATCCTGGGGGATACAGGTGGGCAAAGCATGGCTTGGAGGGGAGCAGGAGGCAGGGCCTGCAGGGCAGCATGGGGGCCTTGAGTGGGCCAACGAAGGACAACAGGCTAGGGTCCAAGTGGGGAGGGCCTTGACTCCCAAGCCAAGGACTGTGGACCAGCTCCTGTCAGAGAGGGGCCCCTGCTGGAGAAGAACACGCTGGGGGCAGAGGGCAGCAAGGAGGCATCTGTAGGGACAGTCAGGAGAAGCCAGGGTGGGAAACAGTGATGAGGCGCACCAGGGTCCTCCCTCCACTGTCTCCCTCAGCTTCCCCAGCTGACCATCACCAAGTCCACCCACATGATCCCCTCAAATCCTCTTCTCTCCCTCCCTGACCTCTCACCCTGATCCTCTGTCCAGGCCACCTTCATTTCTGTCCTGGACTCCAGGTCCACCTCTGCAGCCCTCCCTCCTCAGGCCAGCCTGGGGGAGTTCTGCAGCCACAGCGCTGACCCATCTCTCCCTCCCCTGAAACAGCAGTGGCTGACACTCGGGTAGCATGGGCTACATTTGAGGTGCTTCACTATTTTAAACCTTGTTACGCTCCTACAAAGTTGACATTATTATCTATTCCCCAGGTACATTTAACAAACTGAGGTCCAGAGAAGCTATGTAATTGCCTGAAATCACACATCTAATCATGGCTAAGCCAGGATTTGCACCCAGACCACCTCCACTTCTATCCTTGACTGCATGCAATGTGTTTTCTGAAATATGTGTTTTCTGAAATGTGGTCAGAAAGATCCTGATCTTATTTGAGTCCTTACAATGACCTACAAGGCCTATGCAACCTGGGCACCATTATTTCTCTTCCTGCCTCCTCCTTCTTCCCCCTCCTGGTTTCACAGTGGCTTTGTGGCTCTTCCTTGAGGGTTCTGGACCTCAGGGCCTTTGCACTTCCTCTTCTTCCTGCCTGGAATGCTCTTCCCCAGAATGTTCACTTGTCTTAACTCCTTTACTTCTTTCAGGTCTTGGCTCAAATATTACCTTCCCAGGAAGATCTCTGGTCACCCTATTTAAAATTGCAACTTCTGCCTAACACTCCCTATGTCCTCCCCTGCTTTGTCTTCTTACACAGCATTAATTTGTTATTTGGAAACTTCAGGAGGGCAAGGGATTTTTCCTCTGTTTCCTCCATTTTTCCTAGTGTGCCACACAGTGCCTGTCCTATGGAAAAACTAATACTTTTCGAATGAATGAAAGTGTTTTCATGCCTCTGTCTCAACTGTTCCCCTTCCTTGGGAGGCCTCTTGCATATGTGCTGTGACACCCCAACACACCCTGCCTTGACCACCTCCCCTGGCACTCTGCCTGAATCTTTCCTCCCAGACCACCACAAGACTGGTCCTGTCACTGCCAATCACACTAACAGGTCTGCCCATGTGCAGAGATCCCTGCGTGCCACTCCTCACCAGCAGAGGTAGAGATGCTCCACCTGAGGGCAGGCAGGTGCTCCACCGTACACTTCCTGCCAGAGGCCATGCCCCCTTGCTGTCTGGGGACCTGGATGAGACAAACCCCACATAGCAGAGGTGCACAGGGGGGAAGATTTGTCAGCTACCCTTCTTTATATCTGTAGTTCCACTCATACCTTTGCAGTTCTTTGGGACTTTGTTTCCCTGGTTTCTACTTCCATCCTTAAGATCTTCAGCTCTTTATTTCAAGTCCTCATCTGCAAACGGTTCTCCATGCCTCACCAAACTGACTCCCCCCGCCACAGCAGTTTAGCTCTGGGTTCAGTGTCTAGGTTCACCATGTTCAGTTGTGGAGGTTGTACACTGCATAGCATGAAGAGGGGACATTCGATTTTGGTCTGTGTAAATAGCATTCCCTTGTGCTGTGCAATGCAAAGTCAGCACCCACAGCACTGGATCCCCATCCACAGTGCTTCCTTGGACGTTTCCATTGAGACAACAACAGGAATTTGACCCTAGTACTGTTCCACTTGTGTCAGACCTTACACACTCTGGTGCCCACAACTAGCTGAATTGTCTAAAGGGAAAGGACGACTCCAGACAGAAGGATTCCCTGGTTCTGAGACTTCCTTTCCCCTCCAGGGAAAGAGGCTAAGCCTGCTAAGGAGGATGAGGACTCTCAGTGGGAAGCAGATCCCCCATGGTCCAGGAGTGGAACCCATAGCTGAACAGTGTCTGGGCCCCATACACTGATGATGGAGAGACAAGAAGCCCTGGTAAGAAAGGTACTCTGGGAGTCATTCCTGGGCCAGTCTGATTGCTCCTCATCATGTGGGGTAGCAGCAAAGTACCCCTGGCCATCACTTCCCACCCTTCCGCCTCCACCACTAATTGCACTAGCTCAGTCACATCTAGTTGGGTCACCCACATCAATCAAGACAGATCATCAGTTTGTCCATTTTTCCTCTTTGGGCACAACACAGACAGACTTGGGCTATAATAACAATGATAATCACTTCCGTTTATGAGTGCTAACCATGTACCAGGCACTTGCTGATTTACATGTGATACGAAGGTCATTAATACCCCCACTATACAGATGAACAAATCAAGACTTGCTGAGTTTATGTGACTTAGCCCAACTTATACTCAGTAGCAGTTAGGACTTGTACTCAGTGTCTGACATCACAGCTTATAGGTATAGTCACTGTCTCCTGCCTCCAGAGCCTCCTGGTGCTGAGCACCTGGTTAAATATGCATTGCACATCAACCTGCCAGCACTGGGCACCAGTGCAGAGATGGACTGTGCCTAGGTGAAGTCACAGCCTGGGCATGGCCTGGCCTGGCCTGCAGGGAGGGATTGGCCTGCAGGGAGGGATTGGCTGGGGGTCGTTCTTGTGCCTGTTTGAGGGACTAAGGAACAGAACAAGGAAAGCCAAATTTCTCTTCCTCTGATAGAAGCCAATGCCTAAGTGAATCTCTCATTGAGCTAAAGTCAGGCCGATCAGGCCAGTCAGGTGTTAGGTTGTCCCCCTGTGGGCTGGAAATTTGACTGGTTGATTTAAAACCCCAGCACCTGTGTCCATTACCCCAGACTCCACCATGATTACTGTCCCTATAAAGTTCCTAATCCCTGTACTTATGCAGTGTCCCTACCCTCTGACAGGCCGGACCTATGTGAGCCGGGAGATTTGGTTATTATGTGGAAGAGTTATAATAAGAAATATGACTGCAAAAGCCAAGTCAGTTGAAATTGGACTATAATTAAATGCTTAGAAAATTCTATGCTTGGCTCATTTTAAAATCAAGTGCTTCTTTGTAGCAATTTCCTTTCTTTAATTACAATTTCCTGTCTAGTTTGACATTTACAATGCAATCTTGGGGGACATGTTTGTGATTTATTATTCCTGCTCCTATCAGGATATCACTGTGCAGAAATGAGTTTATAAAATAAGAGCTCAAATTATTATGGCCTTTGACCAATAAAGCAGGCTCATAATTTCAGGCCTGAGAGAAGATTACCATTTTTGACAACCCAAGGCAGAAATGCTAGAGAGGGGGAGGGTACAGTTTGGGGAATTCATCCATGTTCAAACACACTGCATTGTGTCCTCCAGGAAGGCCAACTTTGGAGGCAGGAGAACATATTAAAATAACCCCTCAAATAAATACAAGGCTTTGAAGAACTTTTACTGTCAGTGATTCTCATTGTCCTTGAAAGTAGATTAGGCAGGTAAATGTATCCCCCTCTTACAGATGGGGAAACTAATGTCCAGAGAAGTTGAATGACTTGCTCAAGGTCACACAGCCTGAAAACAGTGATTATAGACACAGCAACCAGGTGCAGGCTACTGATCCTTTCCCCACACTACAGTAGATGCCCCAAAGGCTTGAAAAGTGGCCTGACACATAAGAGAATCTCAGGGCATCTTTGAGTAAGGAGCCTGTATTAGTCAACTTTCCATTACTATAACAAAATATCAGAGATAATCAGCTTATAAAGAGAAAAGGGTTATTTTGGCTCACAGATTTGGTGTTTCCAGTCCATGATCTGTTGGCCTCATAGCTTTTGGTCTGCAGTGAGGCAGCACATCAAGGAAGGAGGACAGGCTGGAGCAAAACGGCTCACCTCATGGATGGGAAGTAAAAGAAGGAGAAGAGAGGGCCAGGGTCCCCTTTGAGAATATGCCTCCAATGACCTAAGAACCTCCCATAGAATCCCACCTCTCAGTTTTCATGAATAGCACCACCCTGGGCACCACATATAGGCCTTTGGGGAAGATTCAACTTCCAAATTAAAGCAGAGCCCTTCTGATTCCAGTGGCAGGAGATTTGAAAATCCTCAGAACAGCGGGTGACCCAAGACCCACATGTGAGCTACCCACAGAAGCCACTGGGGCTATTGGTTCCAACTCACAAAAGAGATGCCATCATTTTCTCTTTTCTTTTCATCTCAAGAATTTATCTAGCTGGGTGCGATGGCACACACCTGTAATCCCAGTGGCTAGGAGGCTGAGGCAGGAGGATCACAAGGTCAAAGCCAACCTCAGCAACTTAGCAAGGCTTTAAGCAACTTAGTGAGACCTTGTCTCAAAATAAAAATATAAAATGGCTTGGAATGTGGCTCAGTGGTGAAGTGCCCCTGGGTTCAACTTGGAAAGCATCATCTGCTACTGTCCTGAATCATGCTCGTTCACCCCTGAACTGCAAGTCAGACTTCCAAGCGCATCATGTGTGACTTGGCTTTCATGTGCACGTAGATGGACAGTTACTTGTCTGTTTGTGTGCCTGGATGGCTACCTGTGTTTGGGAGATGCTGTGTGGCACCTGTGCATACACAAGGGGTGTACATGTGGGGAGTATGGCAGGGAAGTCTTGCACAAAAGTGTGCATCATTACAGTCACCCACATTGACATAATCCAAGGAGAAGGCCGAAGGGGGCACACACAGTAATGTGCACTAAAATCATGAAACATGCAGTTCCCAAGCCCCTGGGAAGAACTTGAAGAGGATGAAAAGGGCAGAGGAAGACAGTCTCCTGGGGTTGTTTTTGACCCCCATCCTAGTCCCTAGACCTACAGTCAAGCAGTGACCTAGTCAGGTGGAGCTCACCATCAGCCCCCTGAGTCTGCAGCATCTGCATCCCCTATGCAACCCCCTTCTCAAGGGGGTGACTCTGCCCTGATCAGGAAGTGGGTGACATGGTCCTAATAGCAGGAGCACAAAGGATGGGGCACCACTGGGGAATGGTGAGGAGTCTGGACAGAGAGTGTTGGAGGAACCTGTGGAACACCCAAGGGGCGGTGTCCAGGCTGTTGGATGTTGGTCTGGAGCCCAGGGGAAGGTCTTACCTGGGTTTGAAGTTTTGAGCCCTCTGTCCTGTCCCCTTAACTCCTGTCTTGTGACATTCAGCTTTAGCATCTTCCTCCCCCCACCCCAGCTTTGTCTGTGGCTGGGCAGCCAGGACCAGGACAGACCAGGGCACGTGCAGCAGACTCTGAAGTGGGCGGAAGCCAGGACTCTGGTGCAGGCAGTGGGGTGATGATACCACGGCCAACATGGTGCCAGTAGTTGGTGAAGGGAGGTTTGTGGAGCTGTGGGCCTCAGTTTGTTCATATGCAAGTCTTCCGGGCCCTGGAGTGGGGTTCTGGGGCGCTCTCTCCCACCTCTCTGTTTCCCCTTCAGGAGTGGCACTTGGGCTTCTGCTTTGCCTTGCTTGAAAGGAGCCATTATGGGAGGTAAATCTTGGTCTCTGGCTTTTGGCCTCAGATTAAGTCTGTCCAGAGACACATTTGTTGCCTGTGAAAATCCCTTTATTACTTCAAAACAATTTTAAAGCAGAATGCATTAAGATTTTTGAAGAAAGAGGAGGAATCATATCCCTACACCAGGATGTGGGTTATGAAATTCAAATGGATGGCCAAGGCAATCCTCTTACAGTGCCTCTCCCACGTCAGGTTTCTGGGGGAGGAGGAGGGGGAGGGAATCTGACCCTGTCCCTCAGAGGACATTCCTGATTGCCAGGCAAAGCATCACTGCCCTGAAGGCTACCAGGACAGGCCTCACCTGGGCTGACTGGCATTCACCTCCCTCCCCTGCACATTCACAAGCATGTGCACGTGTACATGCACACACACACACACACACACACACACACACACTGGTCCCTTCCGGACTACAGGTACTTCTTTGAATCACCACAGTATTGAGGAAGGAAGCCTGGATAGCTATTTGATCCCTGGTATTTAAAGGAGAAAATCAAACCTCAAATAGGGAAAGCAGTTCTTCTAAGGTCAATCAGGACCAAATCCGAGCTCTTTACCTTCTAGAACTTGCCAGACCTACAAGCAGGTCTGAGGCTCCTCCCAGGTCCCTAATTCTATGGAGTAGGCCAATGTAGGCCCAGGTAATCTTATATCCTAGTGCCTTCCCCCCTTCTCAAAGACACAGTAGGGCCCAAGTGAATGCTGTGCCTTAGCTCCACACCGTCTGTGTGAGTCAGCTTTCTGCCACTGTGACAAATTTCTGTAATAAATCAACTTAAAGAAGAAAAGCTTATTTTGGTTCACAGTTTCAGTCCATGGTTGGTTTGCTTCATTGTTTTGGGGCCTGTGGTAAGGCAGAACATCATGGTGGAGAGTTCCTAGTGGAGCAGAGATGTTCTCCTTATGGTGTCTGGGAAGGGCGGGGGGGAGAGAGAAAGAGAGAGAGAGAGTGTGTGAGAGAGAGAAGGGGTTGGGATCCCAACATGCCCTTCAAGAACATGTCTCTTATAACCTAACCTTCTTCATTGGGCCCCACCTCTTAAAGTTTCCACCATATTTCAGTAGGACCATAGGCTCATGACTTAGCCTTCATTGCAAGGCCTTTGGAGGACATTTAAGATCCACAACACCATCCCACTCCTGCACTGGCCCTTTGAAACCCCCAGACCAAGGAGGGAAAAAGATAGGAGAAAATGGTTTGGAGAATCCATAGGGATCCATCCAGCCATACATCCAACCTTCTTTCCTTCTATCCATCCAGCAGGTTCAGCTATACCAGATTTGCAGCAGAGAGCAAGGAAACCTCAGTCCTTCCCTCAAGCAGCTCATGGATCTGAGAAGACAGGCAGGAAAATAGTTGTTGCAACCCAGGGTGTTGAGTGCTGTGACAGGAAAAGCATAGGGAGCCAGGGAGCAGAGATATGTCACTCATGCAGCCAGAATGAAGCCTCTGGAGCCTTGGCAGGTAGAAAGAAGGCAGTCTCAGGAGAAGGAAGGAAAGGAATGTTGCAGGCAAAGAAAAGAGGATGGGCAATGTGAGACCAGGTCCTTTCAATGTGAATGAAAGTGCATGAGGACACTTTCATTGGATCTGTTAGTGTGGCCTCTGAGTCTCTAGGAAACATTTTTCTGGCTGCATCTGAAGTTCCCAGACCCTGATTTCACTGCACATCCATCACATGCATCAGTGGGGTTCCTTCTCTAGGTGCTGCTTAAAATATAGCCATCTCTGAGAGGAGGGCTTCAAAGATGTGTGCTACACTTCTTACTAAATGCTTTAGTGATGTTATCTTCCTAGGTGGTAATGAAGCAGGCATGAATTGCTCTATGTCACTTGGGGTACAAGCAATGACAAGTTTTCTGATTTTTCTAACACATATCTGTTGTCAAACTCACCAAAGTTGGAAAGAGACCTAATATCGCTCAGTTGCAGCGTGCTCTCTCCCCCCCTCTTTTTTATTTTACAAGAATTTCAGTGGTTATACAACACAAAAATCCAGAGGAACCTTCATCCTCAGACATGGCTCCCTTTGCCCCTAACTCAGGAACAGTTAAGGTAGGTGGCTCTGCTGAGACTCACTCCCAAGTGTTGGAGTCTTGTGCTCAGCCTTCCACCTGCTCCTCCACTGCAGTTAGGAGCATCATCTCCAAGCTCAAGGGACTTGAGGATGGATCCTGTGGACTAGATCACTTGGGGGACTGCCCATCTGAGGTTTGTAAGTTGATCTGGAAGCCTAATGGTTCCCCAGGTCTTGATGTGTGGACAAGTCCAGTGTGCTATGCATCTTTAACACTGACTCACTGGGAAAGGTCCAGTAGTCTACCCTTTCCTCTCCTGCCAAAGCCCTTACCAGCCTCTTGATCCCCTACAGGCTGACCCAGCTCTGTGACAATCCAGAAATTGTGCATTCAGTGGGAAGATTAGGCCTGATTAAGAAATTTGTGCTAACGAACTGTGTTTAATTGGATTTGGGGAAGGACACAAAATGGGCTGCTTGACATTCCAGGGTCCTCAACAAAATCCCAGCCCTCCCTGGCTCCTCCCTTCAAGGTCTGCTGCAGCCCCTGCCCCTTTGCCCCCAGTGCCCCAGTCTTCGGCCTCCCAGCCTAGTAACAGAGAAGTTATCTGCCTAATCAGACTAATTAGCACTGGGGACACAAAGTCATAATCTACAAAGAATGCAAATGCCAGTTTTACAAAATGAAAACGCCATATGTGCAGTAATTAGCAAACCACGGGCACATTTTATAAATCATATTTATTAGTTTGTAAACAAATCAAGCTCTAAATGAAATGAAAGCTGCCATTAACTGGGACTGTGGCAGTGGCATTGCTGAGCAGGCCTTGAAAAAGGGGACGGGGGGACAGGGTAGAAACTGACCCCGGAGCCCTGCCCAGGAACCCACCAATCTCCACCCTGCCTGCCCTGGCGTGGGCAGCAGGTACCTGCACCTTGGTCAACCAAGACCAACAGTCTACTTTTCTTCTACTGAAGCTCCTGCTCACTTGCCCAGGCTTCTATAACCCTGGGTTAGTTATTCAAACTAGAGGTTAAACAAATGATTATTCCTACCATGAATATAAGATGGCATCTGAGCCCACAGCTCAGCAACAGGCTCCTCATTGCTTAATTCTGGAAGCTTTTTGTCCACTGATCTATTCTGGGACTTGAGGAAAAGTAAAGACAATCCTTCAATTGAGAGAAATTTATCTGATGACCATGCCTGCTGTCTCAGCCTCTGCTGGCCTTGAAGGAAAACGTGGGGCAAGGGGAACATCCTGCCGGCTCTCTCCTGTGTGCACCATCTCCCATCACGATACATTCTCCCATCCATCCAGCTGGGCTCCCACAGTGCGCTCAGCACTCTGTCAGGCACTCAAAGTGTCCAGACAGAAATACAAGAGTAAGTCCTAGCTTTCTAGGGTGCTCCAAATCACAGAAATTGTGATCCCTGGTGGCAGCCATGACTGTTCTACTCATCACATGATCTCACTTCCATTATGGGGATGAACTGTTCCTCCTGTCCTTTGGAAACTCTTTCTTTGCCCCTTGTGGCCATGATGAGGCTCAGTGCTGGGACCCAGGCTCCACCTCCACTCCAAGGTGGTTATATAAACTAAGGTGAATCAGTCATTGCATTGCACACCCTGGACCCTGTGACACACGCTGAGTCCATATATTCAGATTTTCTGAGTAGACATGGGAAGATTATTGACTACAGAATGGTGTGTTATTTCACACTTTGATTGCCTGATCTGATCTATACAAGGAGCAATGATTGTATATAAAGAGAAAACCAAAAACTCCTAGGCAATTTCAAAAATAATATTGACATCTACATGATTAAAAATGGAATAAAAACTTAAAACAGTGAAGAAAACCAAATATGTAATTTTGCTAGGTTCTGGGTGTGGCATCGAGCAATGCAGTTGACAGTTCAACCCAGATAGTTAAGGAGATTAAAATGTTCCTAAAGGATGGGAGGAAAAGCATGCAACTTTGCAGTCAGGAGTGTGGCCAGCTTCCCAATGACTGTGTGTGTGACATCCCCACTATGACCAGGGAGAAGGAAAGGCAGATTACTATTATTTGACCTATGCTACATACAAATATGTGAAAGCAGACAGAGAAGAGAGAAAATGAGGAGGAAGAGAAGGAGAAAAGAAAGGAGAGGAGGAAATAAACTCCTACTTAAAATGAGCCTACAAATTAATATTCCAAGATATATGAAAGGACTTATTACAAAGAAAACAATCAGCAATCAAAATAGAAACTTACTCTAGATACAATTAATTTGATGGAAGAATTTGACAGAGACTTTAGGCATGTTTTACAAATTCAAAGAGACAAAGGTTAAAGTCTCGTTAAAGGAAAATAAAAAATTACAAAAAGAAGCAGGCATAATTAGCAAAAGACCACAATGAATCCCACTGTTATATATAAGTATAATGCACCAAAAAATTAATTAAATAAAAAAGTGGATATAAAAAAGAGTTGATTGAAAATCTTGAATAAGGTAGATAGAGTCATTGAAATTAAATGCTCAATAGATGAAATAAATTCATCTATACCCTATGTATATGTATAAGTATGCAAATTGTATGATTCGACTTTGTGTACAACCAGAAAAATGATAGTTGTACTCCATTTGTGTATAATGAACTAAAATTAAAAATTAAAAAAAAAAACCTTTAATCTATCTGGGATTTTTTTTGGCATAAGATGACATAAATAAATCTTTAAGAACACACACACACACACACACACACACACACACACACAAATACACACACAATTCCAGACAGATTGAGAACACTTAAATAGAGAAACAAAAAATTGAGTTGGAAGCTACTACTGGAGAAATTTACCCAATTACATCACAAGGAGAAACAGAAGATATATGCAGCTGGGAAACATTAGATTGGAGAGCTCTGACATACAGTTAATAAAAGTTGCAGATGAAAATAATGACAGAAATAGTAGAGAAACAATGTGTAAAGAGGTAATTGCCAAGAAGCATCCAAAATTGAAAAAAGATGTGAGTTTTCAAATTTAAAATTTAGTCCAAAATACTGGGTTAGAAAAATAAAAACAGATCCACATCTAGTACAACTTCAGAACATCAAAAGTTCACTCAGAAAGATCATTTAAAAAGTTCTCAGGAAGGGCTGGGCAAGCTCAGTGGCAGAGTGTTTGCCTAGCATGCCTGAGGTACTAGGTTCAAGTCTCAGCACCGCATTTGAATAAATAAAGGTCCATCAAACAACTAAAAAATACATACATTAAAAATAATTAACAAAAAAAATAGTTACCAGAATGAAAAGACAAATCTCTCTCTCTCTCTCTCTCTCTCTCTCTCTCTCTCTCTCTCTCCACACACACACACACACACACACACACAGGCTAATAACAGAATCCTCTTTAACAACAGATCTCAGAAGAAATTTAGATTAGTATCTTCAAATGTTGAAGAAACATAATTGATCTGGAATTTTATGCCCTTGCTAATCTATTATCCAAAAATGCAGGCAAAATAAAGATCCTTGTAGACATGTGAGGACTAAGCTAATAGGCCCCTATCACCCTTCCTTGAAATAAAGATGTTCTTCCAATAAGAAAAAAAAAGTGAACACAAAGGGAAAGCAAAAACATGCAAGAAACTATGGACAACCATATGAAATTGTAAAACTGTGTTGGTAAATTTATTGAAGTCCTGAGTATAAAAAAAATGGTACTTATACTTTATATGTTTAAAAAAGATAACTTCCTTTAAAGAAACTAACTTCTTTAGTTTTAACTGATGAAATGGATGAGAATGTTCAAGACAGTACCACATGAAACCAGGACCAGAAGCAGAGATGATGCATTACTAGGATGGTAAGTGCTCCATGGTGTTGGTGATGGCTCGAGGGGGAGTTCAAACACAAAATAGGCCACAGAAACTGGTGGATAGGGTTTTACCACACAAGGAGACAAGAGATTTAGCCTCTTGTCCATTAAAATCACAGAGCTGGAACTAAGTTCCTCATGTAGGACTGGGAGCATGAAAGACTGCCATCTATATGAATACAGAACCAGAAAACTAAATCCATAAGCTCAGAAAGCACCAAAAAGTATATCAAATGTCTGGAGCAGTGAATAGGAGGGGGAAAAAAAAAAGGAGTCCACAAGAAGTTGAAACCTTGTGTATAGGGCGAATCAGGTATGAAATCCAAATGTATACTATCTGTGTGCTAGGGTTCACAAGCTGAAAGAATAAAAATGGTCTAGGGCACTCAGCAACAACAGCCATGAAACTACTTGGAGGGAATATTTTGACAACTATGGCACAGAGACTCCAGTAAAAATTCAACCCCTACTAAAGACAAGCTCAATAAAAAGTTAAGAACCACACTAGGAAACAAGGCACCATGTGCAAGAATCAGTGGGAACAAGATGATTCAAGTTATTCCTGGTATTAGTTCCAAAAGAAGAGGGAAGAAAGAATGGGCAAGGAAGAGAATAGATCTTGGAATTTTCTGTAACTGGAGAAAGAGATGAGTTCTCAAATTCATTAGACCCCTTAAATCCTAATTTTAAAAAACACACCTAGATATATTGCGAGGAAACTTCAGAACATTGAATAAAAGAGAAAAGCAACTAGAGTCAGCAGAATACCTAAAACAAAGGACAAGAGTAGAGTTGGCAGCAGACTTCTCAGCTGCAAAATTGATTCCAGAAAACGATGGAATTTATCTTCAAAGTACTAAAGGAAAATGGGAATTTATAACTCATTAAAGAGATACATATTATAAAAATTCAGAGTGTACTCACTATTCACAGATCTTTCTAAAGTAACATCTAATAGATATAGCTTAGTAAAAAGGAAATTAAATCAGCCGTGCGTGGTGACACATGCCTGTAATCCAAGCAACTCGGGAGGCTGAGTCAGGAGGATCGAGAATTCAAAGCCAGCCTCAGCAACTTAGCGAGGTCCTAAGCAACTCAGTGAGACCCTGTCTCTAAATAAAATACAAAATAGGGCTGGGGATGTGGCTCAGTGTCCGAGTGTCCCTGAGTTCAATCCCTGGTTCCAAAAAAAAAAAAAGGAAATTAAATCAGGAAGGAATGATGAACAAATAAACACAAAAACATGTTTGGTTGATCTAAATAAGCACTAGCTACAAAAAGAATGATTTTTGGAAGGAGTTTAAAAACAGTAGAATTAAAACATTTTATAACAATGACAAGATGGGAGGAACTGGAGTTAAAACATTTAAAGATCTTTGTATTGTTGGAGACAAATAAAAATACTGATGAAACTTAGACTTTTAAAAAATATATGACATCCAAACCAGTAAAGGAAAGAAAAGAAAGACAATAAAAAAAACCACAATAAATCCAACTGAATGCAGGAAAAGAGAAGAAACAAAGAAGTATATATGGTAAATTTTTAAAATGGCATAAAAAGTCTATCAGTACTCCCACTAGATTTAAATGGATTAAAATTACTTGTACTAAGACATTCTCAGATAAAATTTTTAAAAATCCAGTTATAAATTATTTATAGGAGACATAATAATTATAATTATACACAAAGATGAAAGTAAGAGGATAAAGAAAGCACATCATAAATACTATCCCCAAGAAATGAGATATAGTAACATTCATAGCAAACAAAGAAGATTTTTAAGGCAAAACATACTGAGATTTAAAGAAAGTGACCATTCAGTGACAAAAGGAACAATTCAATAAGAACTGCCAAACCTGATTACTCTTAATAACATAACCTTAAAATACAACACATGAGGGGAAATTGCAGAGCATATTAAGGAAAATACATAGCAAAAACCAGACGGAGTTGTGGGAAAACTGCCAAACCTACAATCCTAATAGGTTTTAGCCCTTCTCTTTTAGAAACTGATGGAACAGTCAAAAAATGGCAAGAACATGTGAGTTGAGTATCTGTGAATGAACCACATAACTAACATTGGTTTAATATGCATATATAAAACCCTATACCTTGTTTATTTACTTATCCCTTATTTAATATACATATATAAAATCCTACACTTATTCAAGTGTACATGGAACATTTTAAAGATGGACTTGTACAATGGTCCACAAGAGAAATCTAAACAGATACTAAAATTTTGGTATAATTAATGGTACATTGTATGACTCCAAGGCAACAAAATTATAATGCAATACAAAAGTTAAGTAAAAAAACTTCATTAACTTTCTTTTTTGAAGTTAATTATACTACATGTATGAAAGAGTATAGTCTTTTCTTGGTGTTTGTGAAGGACTGGTTCTAGGACTCCCTCTGCCTCAGACCAAAATCTACCAATGCTCAAATTACTTATACAACATGGTGTAGTACCTATTTGCATATGAATTATGCATATTCTATCATATACTTTATATCATCTCTAGATTATTTATAATACCTAATACATATAAATGCTATGCAAAAAGTTGTTATGCTGTATTATTTAGGCAATAATGACAAAAAAAGTCTGTACATGTTCAGTACAGATGCAATTTATTTTTAATATTTTCAATCCCCAGTTGGTTGAATCTGTGGATACAGAACCGATGCATATGGAAGGCCAACTGTAAACCTGATACACAGAATTTAAAGAAATACAGTAAAGTGAACATCTATATATCCACCCCCAAGGTTAAAAAGCAGTATATTTCTAGAATCTTGAAAACCTTCTGGGTGTCTTATTCCAGGTGTATTCTCTTCTTTCTAAGGGTAACCACCATCTTGACTCAGGATAATTTTACTTTTTCTTATTGTTTTGATATTTAGGCCTGCATTCCTAAACATGTTTATAAGATCTGCTTGGTTTGGATCTTTATATTAATGGAATCCTGCTGTTATCTACCTGTCTGTTATCTACCTGTCTGCCTGGTGTCTGACCATGTACTGAACATAGGAAAGATAGAAATGAAGTAGTCATGTAGTCTGCCATCAGAATGACCATATTTGGTGTAAGAATGACTAATTATAATGCAGTAAGAAATACACTGTGAGAGCAGAAGAGTATCATCAGAATCAAATTATGAAAAATGGAGACCTTCCGGAGGAGTTGACATTTGAAATTACTTTTAAAATAAGTTTGGTTTTTTTTCCAATTAGACTCAGGAAGTGAGAATTGCCATTGGTGGGATTGCCAAGTGGAAAACACTTAAGCCATTATCTTAGTCAAGATTCAAATTTGCTTAGGCAAAAACAAAAAAAGCTAGAAAAGTTACATAAGTGAAAAGTCCATATGATGTGGTTTCAGGCATGGGTGGGTCTAGGAGCTTTACTACTCACTGGGTTCTGTCTCTCTATGTGTGTTTCAGATAGGCTTACTCTATGGAGTGAATTAGGTGGCCTTCCAAACCCCTAGACTCACTTCCTGTCAGCTTAGTATTATCACTAGGAGGTGGTTTCTTTCATACTTTCCATACAATATTCCCAGAGAAGGTTCTAATGAACCCTATTTGAGCTGTGCTCATACTTGTGCATTCATCAAGGTGCCTATAAGAATGGGGGCTCATATTGTCCTGTCATAGACTTAGTTCATGGAACTAGATCATCCACCCACCTTCATTAAAACCACACAGAGCTTGCTCCCCACCTGAGAGAAGCATTCTGTTCCCAGGAATTAGAAGAAATTCTAAGATGGCAAGAACAACTGGTGTTAACCCAAAGTAAGAAAGGTCACTTTGCATTTAAGAAACTACAAGCTGTTTGGTATGGCTGGATGGTCTGATAAAGAGAACCAAGAGCAGAAGGAGAGTGGAGAGGTGACAGAGATGCAGAACATGTGGCTAGTCTAATCAAAGTTTTATTTCATCCTGAACACATTGGGAGCTTTACAGTGACTGAGGGATTGAAGCAGAGGGTGAGAACCTCACATCTTCAGTTTAGAAGGATCTGTCTGGCCCACAGAAGGGAGGCACTGGAGTTCTAAGACTACTACAGTAATCCTGGTGAGGAGCCTGGAATGAAGTAGAAGGAAAGGAAGCCTTGTAGGGCAGGGTCAGGAAATGATCAGGAAGGATAGTAGGAAACACATAGAAACCATCGAATGGGGTAACGAAGGATGGGGAGATGGAGAGTGGATCTGAGTGATATCCACATTTCTCTCTGGATATCAGGTATGAGCAGTTCTCCCCTTCTCAACTACTTCTAGTCTAGTTCTAGATAAACACTAGGTTCTTGAGAAATCCTTATGGGTAGACAAATTGGGAGCTGAATTAAAATGTAGATGTTAAGTGTGGCATATAAGTCAAGCTGCAGCTATCCAGGCCCTACTGCCAAAGCCTTGACAGCCCCACTGAAGGGGGCTGGGCGTGAGCCAGTGTGTGTGTGTGTGTGTGTGTGTGTGTGTGTGTGCTCCATTGCGATAACAAGCACCTGAGATAAGTCAACTTTAAAAAGATGAGAAGCTTTTTTTGGCTCACAGTTTCAGAGGTTTCAGTCTGCAGTCAATTGGCCCCATTGCTTTTTCGGGCCTGTGACAAGGCAATACATCATGGTGGAAGAGTATGGTTGGGGAGGCCCATTCACCCAGAAGCAAAGAGAGAGACAGGAAGGGGCTGGGCCCTAATGCCTCCTTCAAGGACATGTCTCCAAAGACCGAATTTCTTTTCACTAGACACCACTTCTTAAAGGTTTCACTACCTCCCAAGAGTGCCACAGCCAGCAACCAAACCTTTATCACATGGGCCTCTGGGGGACATTCCAAACTACAGCAATGCCTCTGTGTCTGTTCTTACTTTTTTCTTTGCAAGTATGGAATGACTTCCTGCACATATCCTGCTGACCTCCCCATGCCTGATATCCAGGCTTCCATGCCCAGGAGTCCTATTGTCCAGACCAGATAAGCTGCTTCTCCCCTCATACTCACTCCAGGATGGGAGAAGTGCCCTGAGATACTCTTCTTCAAAACCTCCAGAAGAAATACTGGAGAGATTAGAGCATCAGAACCCATGTCCTGACCCCCATAGAGACCACACATCC
>JAJEJO010042471.1:0-20372 GCA_020662805.1 Glaucomys volans | reverse complement strand
TTCATTCCAAGTTTTCTGAGGAATCTTCATACTGCTTTCCAGAGTGGCTGCACCAATTTGCAACTCCACTAGCAGTGTAAAAGTGTGCCTTTTCCCCCACACTCACGCCAACATCTATTATTGTTTGTGCTCTTGATAATAGCCATTCTAATTGGAATTAGATGAAATCTTAGGGTGGTTTAAATGGATAAAGAAGCTGTGGTATATATACACAATGGAATATTATTCCACCATAAAGAAGAATGAAATTATGGCATTTGCTGGTAAATGGATGGAATTGGAGAATATCATGCTAAGTGAAATAAGCCCATCCCCCCAAACCAAAGACTGAATATTTTCCCTGATAAGTGGATGATGATACATAATGGGGGTGGGGAGGTGGGGGGTAAGAGAAGAATGGAGGAACTTTGGACTACGTAGAGGGAAATGGGGCTGGGGAGAGGCTGGGGTATGAAAGATGGTGGAACAAGACAGACACCATTACCCTATGCACATGTATATTACACAAACGGTGTGAATCCACATCATGTACAACCATAGAAATGAAAAGTTGTACCCCATTTGTGTACAATGAATCAAAATGCAGTCTGTAAAAATAAAAAAAAATTTTTAAATTAAATTAAAATTGAAACAGTGAAAAAATAAATATATAATGAGCAGAAGGAAGATCAGATGGAGAACAGTAGAAGGAAAGAGGGGAGGGAAGTGGGGAATGGGGACTGGAATGGAGTCAATCAAATTCCATGCATGTCTGATTTTGTCAAAATGAACCCAACTACTGTGTCTAATTATAATGCTCTAATAAAAAAATAAATAGTAAAGTCCCATTTCTCTTACAATAGGATCAGACTTAAGCAATCAAACGCCAAAATCAAAAACGTGATTTTTAAGCCAAGGTGTAGTATTTCATTACCAAATTTCGTTGCTAATTTCAATTGGGAAAATTTTTTAAAAATGCCTTTTCAGGAAACAAAATAAGGACATGCATCAGGAAGGAAGGAAAGGTTGGGAGAAGTGGAAAAAAAACTTACAGACTTTGTAACGTTCCTCACTGCTGGCCCTGACTGAGGTGAGACCCAGGAGTGGGAGACAAGGTCTCTCCTCCCATGCATGCCCCAAAAAACCTTGGTGGCCAAACAGATGGCACAGCACATTTTTAAACCATTTTTAACACAGTAACTTTTTTTTTTTTTTTTTGCCACTTGCTCTTTATTCCTTTAGTCAAAAGTTTCACCAGCTGTCACCATCTCAAGGAAAATGTCAGGGGCTCTCGTGCCTGTGCTTGTCCTCGACTCAGTGGGTGGACAGGGGAACCTCAGCCAGGCCTGATTCTGGTGGCACAATTGGCAAGGTGAGGTGACCCACAAGGAGGTGGGTCCCTTGCAATGTGAACCCACCATGGAAGTTCACCACCAACCCTTCCCACACCACTCACTTCCAGAGACTAAAAAAGGCATCCCTTCCCCCTGGACATGGCTGGGGCCAAAATTATTACTCCCATTTCAGAGAGAGCAATGGAGAAGCTTGGCTTCCAGCCCTGCAATCCACCACCCATTTGACCTTGGAGAAGTCCCTTTCCTTCTCTGGGTCTCAGTTTTTCCATACACACAACAAAATTGGCTAGATGTCCTCCAGGCTCCCTGGCATGCTCTGGACCATTGTCTACCATCAGGAGCACACCCCTGATCCTCCTCTCTGAACACTAGTTCCTGCTGCTTCTCAGACTCTTCCTTCCACTGCAGGGAGAGGCCCTTTGAGTGCCTACAAAATCAGAACCTGGGAAGTGCTGGAGACGCTGAACTCATTTCCCCTGCTTTTCTTGCTTTCTTCTCCAAACACCAACCAGTAATGTCTTTAAATGTCAACCAAACAGAGCTGATGGTTTCTTGAATCAAAAAAAAATTTTTTTTCAAACCTGGATGACTAATTTGTTGAAACTAATCCCCCAAACTTTTTTAAAAATCAGACATTTAAACTGATAGAAAACTTCAAAGATGCACTTGAATTTTCTTTCCTCCTTGTTTAACTATGTAATTGTTTTCACTCACAGTAATCTTCTTGCAGAGGCGTATGCTTGACTTACTTAATAAATCTTTCTCTACATTTGAAATCATCCGTTAGCAATAAGGAGCTCGAAACTCC
Organism: Glaucomys volans; assembly: GCA_020662805.1. Classification (NCBI taxonomy): domain Eukaryota; kingdom Metazoa; phylum Chordata; class Mammalia; order Rodentia; family Sciuridae; genus Glaucomys; species Glaucomys volans. The sequence continues at coordinate 18,230 of JAJEJO010042471.1, read as the reverse complement.
ATTATCCACAATAAATTCCACCACATTAAATCGATGCATGTTGCGTGGAGGAAAGACGACATCAGAATGGCCTCGCTGAGTCAGGGTAGGGTCAGAGCTCTGCCCCAAAGCCTTCTTCTATGCTGCCTCTCAGTTCCTTTATCCAGCCCTGGATTCTTCTGGAATCAAGGTATCCATCCAGCCTACCATATGGACTACCCCAGAGAGACTGTCTCTAAAGTTGATCTCTTTCCTGTTCCAGTGGGTTTGGCCTGGGGTACAGGAAGTAGCAGCTCATGGCTAGTACCCACCCTTTTTGAGCCAAAGCACAGAGCAGAGAAAACAGAGCAGCAGTCAGGCCTGCCCTCGGACCTAACACAAAGCCTCAGTGGCCCTGCTGGCCTTGACCCTGAGATCCAGTCCTCTTTCACATCAAGTATGTGGCACAGCTGATAAAGAAAGCTCTTTGTGTTTACCACTTCTCTGCACTGCTGCCAGCTGGCTGCATTCTCAGGGGACACTGAAGCTTAGCTTGCAAGCTGGTGACGTCTCTGCTCACCACCAACGGGCGGCTCTGGCATGGGGAAAAAGAATCAAATCATTGCCTGGAAGGACCTCGGAGTCAGAGCTGAATGAGACCTCAGAAGCCATGGATTCCAGGGGTTTCCAAGCTTTGATGTGTCAGCAGCATTCCCAGAGCTTATTAAATACACTCATGCCCAGCCCCACACTGGGAAATTCTAACTCAGAAGGTCTGAGTGGGCCTGGGCATCTGAATCCTTCTGGAGCATCCAGGTCAAGGTCATGTTGTTGCCTCCAGAAGCCTGAGAACCAGTGATCTGGCTACAGGTTCTAAACACTGGCAGTGCCAGATCCAGATGTTCCTCTACTTATGATGGGGTTATGTCCAGGTGAATCCACTGCAGTTTCAAAATATTGTCAATCAAAAAGGCAAAGGAGGACTGGGGATATAGCTCAGTAGGTAGAGTGCTTGCCTCACAAGCACAAGGCCTTGGGTTTGATCCCCAGCACTGCAAAAAATAAAAATAAAAAAAGGCAAGGGAAATTTTTTTAAATGTCTTTTCAAGAAACAAACCTGCCAAACATCTAGCTAAGCAACACAGTGCACTATAGAATATTGGTTGCTTCCCCTTGTGATCATGGGGTTGACTGGGAGCTCACTGCAGGTTTCAGCATCTTGAGAGACCATTGCACTGTGTATCATTAGCCTGGAAAAAGATCAAAATTCAAAGTTCTGATGTGTATTGCTTTTGTGCCAAAATAAGTTCAAAAATACCATAAGTTGAACGATCAAAAATTGGGGATCATCTGTAATGATGTGGGAAATTTTAAAAGTGCAAATATCTGGTACCTCATCCCATATCAATTAAATCAGAATTTCCGGCTGTAGGTCCAAGGCATCATAATTATTTAAAAGCTCACTAGATCATAACCATGGTCAGTCAGGATTGAAAATGACTGATCTGGGCATTTTACAGATGGAAATGGTCCAGAGAGGGTTTAGAACCTCCCCTAAGGCATGAAGCAAATGAGAGAAAGAACTGAATAGAACCCAGGTCTCTGTCAGTCTGTCAGCTATGAGTGTAGAGATCCAAGTGGGTAAAGAAAAAGTTCAGTTCTGGATGGTCAATGGCATCCAAGGAAGAGCACCTTGTCCTGGAAATACCTGTCACCCTGTAGGAGCTCAAGCACCTAAGTGACACCAGTGCTGTTGATCAGGAGGCCACACTTTAATTAGCAAGAGGACAGCTCCCTTTCATTTTACCTCCTTCCTTTTGAATCCCTGTGTCCACCCATCAGGAAACAACTCCCATTTTTCCAGCCTTTACACAGAGTGAGGTCATGGAAATGAGCATCCTTGGTCATCAGTACCTTAGCGAGGGATCCTAAGGGTTGTAAATGAAAGACAGGTTGATTAATCCTGCCTCCTGCCCAGACTATAAGTGTTCTGAGGGCAGTCCTGAGCCCTCTTCTCTTGGATCTCTGGTTTGGGGCTACAGACAGACAAGATGTGAAGTGAGCTCAAGACTCCACTTGGTCCTGAACAAATCCTTTCCTTGCAGGAATCTCATCTGTAAAACTGAGATGTTGATGCTCACCTCCCAGGATGCCACTTGGGTTAAGTGAGACTTTAGAAGGAAAGGCCCCAGCCCAGAAGAGACACATCACACACAGTTGACTAATTTCAGTTTCCACAGAGAAGATCCAAGCAGGGTGCATTGAACTCACACTGCCTGAGTTCCAATTCAAGCTGCATCGTCTTATAGACCTTTGGCAAAACATTTCAACTTTCTGGCCCTTTTTTTTTTTTTTTCCTTTTCTGTGCAATAACCTATGTGCTACAAATGGTTGCTGTGGAGGTTCAATTGGAAAACACACTGAAAGTGCTAAGCACTGTGCTGGGCACATGGTAAGCAACCCATAAGCATTAGCTCTTATCATTGTTGCTATTATTATTATTGGTTCTGCTGATGCCTGGCCTTCTTTGCAGTCAGCACTATAAATATGAGGAGTGCTGTCCCCAGTGATGGAGGGCCTTGCACTGAACTCTCCACCTTGGGAACCAGGCATGTGCTTGTTTGGGGGACAATTGCAAAGTGTGTCCATGAGCTAGAGAGAGCCAGCTGGATGCTTAGCATCCCTAACAGGCACGAATCCCCAGGGTACTGACAATGGTGTCCCTCACAGAGCAGGAAAGCATCGCCTCTATTACCCCATGGAAACTGAAAGGGCACTCAGAACATTCCAGTGCAATTATCATCTCACTGTCCAGCCCAGGCTCCAGAGGCCAGGGCCAGGCCTTTTACCTACATGTCCCTTTTGAATCCTGGGAAACAGTTGGTTCTCAATGATGTTCACTGGATGGAAGGATGAATGAACAAATGATTCGTTCCAGAAATTTTTTGTTGAACTTAATAATCCTCTGAATTTTATGACTTTTACTGGGATTGAGTCATGTGGGTCCTGGGGTGACAATATACGGAAGTCTCACTAACACAGAGCAGGGACCCACTCAACTCAGGACAGCCAGCCTTGTCTAGGATGGGGGCTCTTTGGGAAAGGAAGGGAGCCTGCAGGAAAAAGTTTTCTGTCAGCAAAATTCTCCAACTCCATGTAGAGACCTAGGAACTGTCTCCAGATCCCTTGAAAACAGGTTGTAGAAACTGGACGGGGACTCATGAGGGAAAGAAGTCAGGAGGAAGCCTTGGACTGACTCTTTCCAGACTGAGTCCAGAATCAGGAGTCTCTGGACTCCAGAACACCTGGTTAGAGCTTCAAAAGCAGAGTGGAGTTGCCATCTGGCTTTGTCAGTTCTTAAATATGATTTTTGTGTGTGTGTGTGTGTGGTGTTGGGGGTTGAATCTAGGAACTTGTGCATTTGAGGCAAGCACTCTGCCAACTGAGCTATATCCCCAGCCCGTTTGTTAGTCCTTTATTGTCACATGCAACCTTGAATTTCCACTAAACTGCTGCTTAAGACTTCACCATAGCAGCATCTCCACTCCAGCAGTGGTGTTGAGTTTCAGTTCATTTACTTCCCCAAGTGGGCAACGTAAGTTCCCTTAGGACTGCTTTAGATGGTCTCCATAGCATACAAACAGGGAAAGCAACCAATGGACGCCACACCGCCGGGAGTGTGGACGGGTGCATATGCAATCACTTTTGGAGTTATTTGGGAGGACACCATTTTGTAAATGAACAGAAACTTGTGGCTTTTGAATGAGCAGTTCACCTATCATGGTAAAAGAATTTCACGTCTACTTCATGTCTCCTTCAAAAGAACAGAAGGTCACAGGACTTAAAATAGACCCACAAGAGTCAAAGGTCAGCAAGTAATCAAAATGTGCTAAACTTGGTCTTCTATTTCACTGTGCACTGAGCATGAAGCACAAGCAAAATAAATGGACTTGAGAAATGTTTGGATGGAAGTAGACATCTCTCTGACCTAAAGGCCACTGGGGATTTGAGAAAGAGAGAGGGACCCTTGAAAGAGCTTCTCCTCTATGAAATTAGCTCCAGGGTCCTTGGTCATTTTCAGATTCTTATCTCCAGCCCCTGATAGAAACTCTCTCCCTGGTCCATAATGGTACTCAGTATTTGTTTGGTGAGTGTCCACTGTGACAGAGAAGTGACTCATCATGGACAGACTGTCTGGAAGGATAAGGAGAAGCTTTCCCCAGGGCTGGTGAACTAGCGTCTATGAGCCTATCAGCCCCACCTGCTCTGGTATAGCCCACAAGCTAAGAATGATTTTTCTATTTTTAAACAGTTGGAAAAAATCAAAATAATAATAATACTCATGACAGGTGAAAATCATATAAGATTCAGATTTCAGTGTCCATAAATACAGCTTTACTGGAACACAGTTACACCCATTCCTCTACATCTTCTTTTTTTTTTTTTTTTTTTTTTTGGTGATTTTTTTTAGATGTTGATAGACCTTTATTTTATTCATTTATTTTTATGCGGTGCTGAGAATCAAACCCAGTGCCTCACACATGCAGGGCAAGCACTCTACCACTGAGCTACAGCCCCAGCCCCCTTTACATCATCTTGATGACTGCTTTCACAAGAGATCAGATGGCTCAGTGTAAAATCTTTATTATTAGACCTTTTACAGTAAAAATTTGCAAATACATGTCCTAAACCTTTAAAGTATGTGAAAAGCTAGAAGAGAGTGAGAAACCTGCTTAGCAATCAGAGTGACTTCAGCCCAGGCTACCAGAACAAATTACCTTAGATTGGGTGAGTTAAACAATAGAATATGTATTCTCACAGTTTCAAAGTTCAAGCTCGAGGCTCCAGCAGATCCAGCATCTGGTGAGGGCTCACAGCCTGGTTCGTCAATGGGTGTCTTCTTGTTATATCTTCACGTGGCAGAGAGCAGAGCAAGAGCAAGATCTTGTGTCTCTTCTTATAGGAGCACTAATCCCATGGTAAGTGCTCCACCCTCATGAGGTTGACTGGAGCTAAACCTGGTTGCCTCCCAAAGGCACCATCTCCAGACTCCGTCACACTGAGATGAGCATGTACATATATGAATTTGGGGGCTACAGCATCTGATCACAGCACAGAGTTATCAACAGATAATAGATGTAGCCATTTTCTCTCACCCGCTTCTCAGAGATGCACTTCAAAGTTCCAGTCATTAGGACAGGGAGCAGCAGATGATCTTAAAACCCTGCCCAGCTCTGAAATGAGTCCAGAGTTTATGACTTACACACACTGTGGGCCAGAGGGTGCCAAGGTGACTCTGGTCCAGGGGTCTCTGATGCCTTTGCACTCTCACATTATTTTCTCCGGTTCCTCCTGTCCTATAGGAAGCTGGTTCCAAAAAGCTGGAAGATCCCCTGAAGGTCATTCATCTCTCCACCTAGTAGGCAAAGCCAGAGACACAGGAGTTGGAGATTAAAATCTTACTTGATAGACCCAAGTGAGGGCAGTTGCTGACAAGAGAAAAGTTATTTCCTGATTCATCAAGTCTCAGAGCTTTGATAGGAGTCACTCTTCAAATGTGGAGATGACATTGCAATTGCAGATGATTTTCTGTGGACTTATCTCTATTAGAACACCTTGACCTATTTCCTGTTTGAAGCCTTATAGCCTGATATACCTGAAATTATGGCCTTCCATTTCAAAAGTTTCTATTAACAGCAATACTTTCACTTTGGTATCAACATAGGCCTAAGCCTAGGTGAGGCACTATCTTGGGTGTAGACATGGAGTCTGCTCTTTACAACTATTCTACTTAGTAAAGATCAGTTGACACAAACAAGGAAGGTTTAGCCATTGAAGGGAGCAAATACAAAACTGAGCACTTCCCTGGGTAACATACAGTAACCCCAAGGAATCAATATAAGTGAGGGACAGGCTGAGGTAGTTAGCAGTCTTCTGTCATCTCATAAGGTGTGTGAGTCAGGTTTTACTGTAACAATACCATGTAACAAATAATCCCAACATCTTAGTGACTTATAGCAAAAAGCATCCATTTCATACTCAAAGGTTAACTGTAGTTTAACTGGTTCTCTGCAAGACTTTATCTGGACTCCATAAACTAAACTGGACTCATGCTTTGGGATGTTTCTGATCTGTTCTCTCCCTCTGTGCTGGGCCACGTTATTCTCATAATGCAAACCAGGAGCTCTAGGAAGTCTGGCCTCTTAAATTCTCAGCTGGGAATTTGCACTATGTCACTTCTGCACACATCTGATTGATCAAAACAAGCCATATGACTGAGCCCAAACTCAAAGAGGCAGGGAAGTATACCAGAGCCATGGAGAAGCCACAGAGAGCAAAGAGGGAAGGAAGAACTACAGACAGATGCTGGATTCCAACACAGGAGGTGATCTAACATCCTTTTATTCCACAGAAACTCTATAAGAAAGTCAAGATCCCTTTCCTGCCTCACTTAATAAAGCTCAGAGATTGCAAAGCAATTTTAGTCTGATAACAGAATACAGAGGTTAGTAGAGACCATTGTTCTGTACATTTGTCCCATCTATCCCTGGAGACTGGAAGGTTTGGGGAGTTGGGACCCGAATCCTCTAAAACTTGAGAGCAAAACAAGAAGCTCATGTGAAGACATTTTTATCTCAGCATCATGTTCTTGAAAGATTCTGGGCAACTGGTTAGCTCTGGTTAATTTTCTTCCAGTTCACTGAGATGGTATTCTTCTTAGTCTTTTCACCCCACCCACTTTAGCATATGATAGGTTATTTTTGAACAGGTAGGATAATGATAAAATAAACAAAAGAGTGAGGTTCTTTTTATGTGCTTAATTCTTAACTATCTCAAAATCATTTGCTCACATTATCTCATTGGACACTGACTACCAGCCTATGGGGCAAGAAAACAAGGAGAAGATGGGTCCCATTTTAAGGATGCTGAAATGAAGGCTCAGAAATGGTAAGTGATATGGCCAAGTTCACCAGATAGTTATCGAAAGCCTAGGACTAGAGTTAAACTTTCCTAACCCTTTCCTCAGTACTTCTTCTCCTGCCTTAGGAGGAAGAACAATGGGAGCCCCTGGGAGCAGGAAGCCATTGATTCTCTGCTGCCCAGTCCAGGAAGCTTCAGGGGAGAAGAGGGTGTTAAAAACTATCAGAAGAAGGCTGGCACGATGGGGAGGGAGAAGTGCTTTCATGCCTTCACACAAAATGAGATCCTCTACATCCCTCACAACTACCTCTGCTCATCCAGCCACTAGAGCCATGAGATGCCTGCAGGAGCCTCCTAGGCCGATTCTCCATTTCCCACCTGACCCCAAAGGCCAATTCTCCATGCTGCCCCAAGAGGGTCTGCTCAAAATCCTCCAATGGCTCCTCTTGATTCTTGAAATAAACGTTAAAACCTTTGCCATGATCTACAAGTCCCTCTGGTTTGGTCCCATGCTTCCTCTCCTGCCCTCATCTCTCACAGCCTCTCTCCTGTCTTACTCTTCTCCAGACACCTTCCCTCAATTTTTCCCTGTGGGCATAGCAAGCATCCTGCCCTCTTAGGGTTTTTGCACTTTCATTTCCTTCTGCCTGGAATGCCATTTCTCCAAGTTGACTATGGTTTGCTTTCTCACTTTATTCCCTTCTCTGCCCAGGATCTAAATACACTTCAAATTGCACATCCCATTTTTCTCCATACTTCCACTGAACTTTGCTTGTCTTCACATATCTATTGCTTTGTGACAATATATTCTACATGGGAAGGTTTACTGGCTTATTATCTGTCTCCCCTCTGGAATGGGAGCTCCATGAGGACAGGGACTTGGTTTACAGCATTATCCAGCAGCTCCTGAAGCTTGAAGGGTCTATGGCAAATATTCAGGAAATATTTGTTGAATGAATTGAATAAACAAGGAATGAGCTCCAACTCTTTCTCCCTTCAGTCACAACCTATCTTGCCACCTTATCCAGGATAGATGCCAGACTTTCCCAGGACTGTCTATGGGCTTCCTACAGCCTTCAGGAATAGCTGAGATCCCCATACACCATCTATGATGCCTCAACCCATTTCAGCCTTCCCATTGACTGTCCTAGACACTGGGTCAGAAGCTCAAGAAAGCCAGACAAAGGGTCTAGGTAAGGCAGCACCTTTTGTCTCAAAGCAGAGATTTAGAAATGGTGGTCTCGGCTTTCTTAAACCAGTTTCCTAACTTCGCTTTAGTCCCTCAAAGTCCTCTTACTAAGAGACCACATTAATCCCCAGGGTTCTTCTGAGCACGGGAAGTACACAGCCTCACTTTATCCCAGACCCACCCCATTGAGAGCAAATGAATGGCCCATCTCGATCACCGATCACCACTGATAGTAGGGAAAAGATCTCCACCCCCAGAGTCAGTCTTGGTTCCCTCTCCATTATGTTCTGTTATGCAATTACTTAGCAACAAAAGCTGAACCCCACCATAGAATTTTAAACTCAAAAGGAAACACATGTTAAATGGTCTTTATCTATCTCTAGCTGTCAAGGTGGATATCTAGCACTAAAGTAAAGTGCCCTTCCCATATTGTGTAGAAACGCCAGCCACATGACCTTGGCTGTCCATCAAAGCTTTCATTTCTCAGAAGCTTCAGGATCCTCATCTACAAATGGAATACATCTCCGCAGGCTACTGGAAAGATGCCAGAGAGGTGTGATTCTCCAGTCAGTCTCTAGCTATCTATGGGACAGGTTAAGTTAGCTCTTTCTACTTTTGTTTCCTCTGTCATAAAAATGAGAAAGCTAGATCATTATGAAGTTTCTGCCAGCTCCAAAATGTCCATGAAATGTCATCAGATTATCCAATGAATTGGGTAAACCTGCCAAAGATTTTATTTCTTATACAATGAAATATATAATTACATATATTGCACTTTGGCAAATACATGTGTGGTAACACTGTTCAATATCATATAACAATGTGCGTCCCATTTAATAAAACCAATCCCTCCAGTACACACATCTGATACTTAATTTGATTTGGAGATAAATACAGCATAGAGGTGGCCAATTCTCTCTCATGGTTGGAGTGTTTTAAATATCAATTGCCTTGTAAAATGGGTTTGGAGACCGTTTACAGCAAGCCAGACTGATTAAAGAGGAGTAAGATGCCATCTCAACAGTTTTTTCCTTTCCTGATGCCTACGTCAGTCTAGATGTGGAAGCAGGACATGCCTGGCCTTGAAGGGAAGTAGTGACAGGTTCACCCCCACAATACCTGCTGCCTGCCTAGACCAGGAACAGGCGTGACTTACCTTGCAGCAGATCAGGGGCTAACAAAGAAAGAGCTTCACAGCATCGAATCTCCACTGGAACATGCGGGCAGGGGCCGAGTCTTTTGCTCCCTGCATAGAGCTTGGCACAGAGCAGATAGTCAATGAATATCCATGGAAGGGCAAGAGGGAGAAGGATGGAGCAAGAAGACATTCCTGAGATCCCAGAGGGGTCCAGTTGTGGGAGCAAGAGGACCTCTTGGTGGAGACATTGCTACGTCAGGCATTCAACAGGGACTGGGAATTTTTTAAAGTATCTATTAACCCTGAGAGTCTACCTAGATGAGCATAAAATGGGGAGCAGAGGTGGGTAAGACAGTTTCTCTTTCTCATTTAGGTCCAGAAAAATGGAAAGGAATATGGCGCTGGCTGGATCATCCTCGGCTGGGTGTCTCTCTCCCCTGGAACAGGAACTTTGACAGGCAGACTTACAACTGAGACTGAGCCATTGGTGAAACAAACCACAGGATGGGAGACACATGGCGTAAACTGTAGGCAGCATCACAGATGGATCAAGGTTTGGCCTCTACTGATTTCCTAGCCTTGCCATCATAGTACCATAAACTGTGTGACCTGAAACAACAGCAATTATCTTCACATAATTCAGGAAGCTCGAAGTCCAAAATCAGGATGACAACAGGGCTGTGCTCCTCTGAAAGATCCAGGGAAGAATCCTTGCTTGCATCTTCCTGGTTTGTGGGGGCTGTCGACAATCCTTGGCACCCTGGGGTTTGCAGCTGCGTGGCTCCAACCTCTGCCTCTGTATCACTCCAGTTCCTGAGTCTGTCTTCCTATGTCCTTTTCTGGGTATCTTTTTCTCTGCCCTCATGTCCCTCTACTATAAGGATACCAGTCATGGGATTAGGGTCCACCTTGATCCAGTATGACCTCCTCATAAGTAAACTAAATTCTCTGCAGGGACCCTGTTTACAAATGAAGTCATTTTAAAAAATAATAATAATAATTAGTTGTAAATGACAGAATGCTTTTAAATATTTTGGTAGATCATACATAAATGGAGTGTAATCTCTCATTTTACTGATTATACATATTGAAAGATCACATCAGTCATGCAGTCATACATGTACATGAGGTAATAATGTCTGTTTTACTCTACTATTCCTCCTACCCCCATACTGCGTCTCCTCCCTTCACACCCCTCTACTTAATATAAAGTAACTCTACTCTTTCCTATTCCCCCCCACCCCTGCTTATTGTGAATTAGCTTCTGCATATCAGAGAAAACATTCAGGCTTTGGTTTTGGGGGTTTGCCTTATTTCACTTAGCATGATATTCTCTAACTCCACCCATTTGCCAGAAAATGCCAGAATTTCACTCTTCTTTAAAAGCTGAGTAATATTCCTTCATATATATATAGTTTGGTTCCATAGTTTAGCTATTGTGAATTGAGCTGCTATAAACATTGATGTGGCTGCTTCACTGTAGTATGTTGATTTTAAGTTCTCTGGGTTTAAACCAAGGAGTGGGATAACTGGGTCAAATGAGGGTTCCATTTGAAGTTTTCTGAGGAATCTCCATACTGCTTTCCAGAGTGGTTGCACCAATTTGCATTTCCACCAGCAATGCATGAGTGCACAATAAGGTCATATTTTGAGGATCTGGGTGGATATGAAAGTTTTGGGAACCTTGCGAAATCCAGCACAGCCTCCAGGGATTCTAATAGAACACTCTCTGTAGGAACATGACTGGGTCTCACAGCCTAAGCTCCCCATCTGAAAGATCTGCCTTCTGGGGGCGTTCTTCCACCCTTTCTACTGTTAAAATGCTGACTCTGGGGGGCGGGGCGCAGAACTCCTTTAAAAATCTCTCTCTCAGCTGAGCATGGTGGCACCCTTCTGTCATCCCAGCAGCTCCAGAGGCTGAGGCAGGAGGATCGCAAATTGAAAGTCAGCCTCAGCAGCTTAGCAAGGCCCTAAGCAAGTTAACGAGACTCTGTCTCAAAATCAAATATAAAAAAGTGCTGTGGATGTGACTCAGGGGTTGAGTACTTCTGGGTTCAATCCCTGGTACCAAAAATAAAATAAAAATATCTCTCCTCCTCCTCCTCCTCCTCCTCCTCCTCCTCCCCCCCCTCTCTCTCTCTCTCTCACACACACACACACACACACACACACACACACATATCAGAGTTACAGGTAGCCAATCTAGATTCAGAGGGGGGTCATGCCTTGCTCCTTCCCAGCTCCACAGAGCAGCACCCCCATAAGACTCCTACCTCCATAGTGACCACAGGAATGTGAAGATGCCTAAAATCATAGGAACCCAAGAGAGGAACCACTTAGGCCAGCATCCCTGTGCCCCACCACACTGGATGGGGATGCTCTAACCAGTGTGGAAGGGTGTCTTGGCCCTGGCTACCTCCCCACCTCCACTTGAGGGTGCAGCTGCATTCCTATCTATCTCCACAGATCATCTAGTAAGCCTCCATAGGGGTTCACCAGATTGTGTGTGTGTGCATGTGTGTGTGTGTGTGTGTGTGTGTGTGTACACTACTACTCCCAGGGCTTCTTAGGTCTGAGGTGGGGAGGATGGAAAGGGAGAGAGTAGATAGAGTCAGAACACAAGGGGACCTCTCCCTCCCTCCAGTAGCCTGTGGAATGCTGCTCTGCCAGTTCCATGTGATTAATCTGAATTGCCTCTTCACTGAGGGATGAACAGACCTTAAAAAGCCAGCTAATGTAAGATAATGGTTCCAACAAAATGCAGCTTATGAAAGGGACCATAAAAGAAAGTGGGGTTAATGGTTAAAGGTTACACTGCTGAAAATCTAGGAAGCAGCTCCCAAGCCCAACACATTTCAGCTAAGAAAATCTGCCAGGCACCTCCTGCTGCCTGGTGTCCACACCTCCCCCAGCAAACCTGGGAGATAAACCAGCAGGAATCACTCTCCCCACTGCACAGATGGGGTACAGGTCCTTGGAGATTGTGATATGAGCTAGCAGGAAGTGGCCCCTTCAAGGGCATCCAAAGAGTCCCTTTGTTTTCCAGACAGGAAAAATGAGATACAAAAAAGGGGATGCATTGGAACAAGGTCACTCAGCTGGGAAGGTGCCAAGTCAGAATTCAAACCCAAGTTTGTCTGGCTCAGATTTCAAGTCCCTTGCTGCAGGAGAAGGTGGCTTTGTAGCTTTCCCAGGTTCTCATCATAGAGGATGTTGACCTCTTACCCCAGGGACATCACACTTCTGGGCCAGCCTCCTTCTCATGACCTCCTCCTGGGCCATGCAGGGGATTTTCACACAATCTCCAGCTCAGTCTTTTCTTGTGTCACCCTTGATGGGCACTTTGGGCACTGAGACTTGGAAGGTCCACGAAGGAAGTATGGGGGACCCCATGATAAGACCATTCCTCTTTGCTACATGACCAGGCTGTGTTCTCAAACTGGGTCAGAGTATTTATTTTGCATCAACCCTGAACGCTGAATAGCAAGAAAAAGTGGGACACTTTGGAACTGGTCTTCCTCGGTGCCAACAAAGTGCCATTATTTTAACTTCATTTGTGTGGTACAAATGAGAAGGAGATAAATGTCGTGTTCCAGCCAGAGTCTATTAGTGGCTATCAACTGCGACACAGGAAGATGTGCAATCTGGCTGAGTTAGACAGGGAGAAGAAGAGCTCTACACCAAGATCTGAGCCTTTGCATTCCTTCTGCCTGGGATTTCTGAATTGTAAAGCAAAATGAAATGAATACAAAGAATTATACACCTACAGCCAGTTACTTATACTTTTTTTTTTCCAAATTAAGTACTAATTCTGGCTGAGAAGTTTTACATGTACCTCTCGACCCCTCAGGCTTTCATTTCTTCATCTGTAAAACTGGGATAATATCCAACCTGCCTGACACACCATTTTCATGTGAGAATTAAATAAGAAAATGAATCAAAAATTATAACAATTCCACAAATGTTAGCAAGTATACATTACGCATCATACCCAGCTAGAACAATTAGGCACCCAAGTAATTTAGATGCATGTAAATTAGTGTGCAATCTAAAGCATGATATATTGAACTTTTTCATTTCTGATGTTCCATGTCTGTATAATAATCCTATGAGCTCTGCTAGGAGACAAGGGACTATTTAAAAGTTTATTCTTTCGTTTTCATAATTTTTCACAAAACTATATGGCATACTGAGGATATGTCACACAGAGAAGTACTTGAGGAATTCTTCCAAAGCAAACTCACTCATACCACCAGCAACCCACATCAGTAATTAGATTATCAACCCCTCAGAAAACTCCTAGTTTTCCCTCCTACTCAGTACCACCCCCTCTTCCCCAAAAGCAACCATGACCTTGACTTTTAATGTCAGACAAAATTTCACTGTGCTTGAACTTTCCTAAGTGTGATCATATTGTATCTACTATTCTGTGTTTGGCTTTGTTCAGCATCCTATTGGTGAAATTCATCCATCCTGTTCAGTAGCTCATTCATTTTTTATTGTTGTATAATATCTCATTATATGAAAATTCCTCAATTTTTGCATCCATTCTATTGTTGATGGACATGTGGGTTGTTTTCAGTTGGGGGCCTGATACAAATAATGCTGCTCAGAACATCATTGTAAATGTCTTAAAGGAATTGTTTATAGATTTTTGTTGAACACACAATCAAGAAAGGAATGCCTGGTCACAGAGTCTTTTTATCAGGTATCAGAAAACCATTCTCCATATGGATTGCCCTTGTTTCTATTCAAATGAAAAGTGAGAGTTATACTCTCTCTGCATCCTCACCAGCACTTGATTTGTCTTTTTTTTACCTCAGCAATGTTGATGATTATAGAAATGTAACTAATCGTTTTCATTGCCCTTTCCTGATTGATCAATGAAGCTGGGCACCTTGTTCCTGGCCATTTGGATATCATCTTTTGTGATGAATCTGTTCAAGTCTCTTTCACATTTCTTTTATTATTGCTTGTCTATTTTTTAAATTTTTAGACCCTCATGTATTCTGGATGTTGTGTTACAAACTTCTTCTCCTTCTGTGTGATTTGCCTTTTCATTCTCATGATTGTTTTCCTTTTTAAAAATCAGATAAAGGGAAGGCAAACTGATCAGAGTCTCCCAACAGGTTGGGGGTACAACATGGGGAAAATGGATCGGACTTAGATCCCAGGACAAAGCTCTATGTAATAAAAAATGATTTTCAGATAAAATGGGAGAATTAGCAACCAAATTATAGGGTTTTTTTTCAGAAAGCAATAAAAACAATAAAATTGTATCAGACAAAATGAAATGTATGTATCAAGAAATGAGCCAGGAATTGGACAACCATCTAAATGATTCAAGTCAAAAGCTATCATTGCTTCAATTATCTCTTTTTCTCAAAGTCTTAATGTATTTTAATTGATTTTTCCAACATTCTGCTTTGAAATATGTCAAAACTATAGAAAATGAAACAATAGCCTAGTGAAGACATGTGTACCTTCCACCTATTAGAGATTCACCATCTGTTAATAATTTTACCACTTGTGCTTTGTGTGTGTGTGTGTGTGTGTGTGTGTTACTTTCAAATAAGAAGCAGACAACATGACACTTTTTTCCATAGTATTTAAGAGGATTTCTACTATAAATGAGGGAATTTTCCTACCTGATATACTACCATTATCTTATGTAAAGTGTTTGCTATTGAGAACTTTTAGTCCGTATTCAAATTTTCTCCATTTTCTCAACTGTGCTTTTATGAGTTTTTGCTTCTTTTTTTTTTTTAAATCTAAGATCCACTGAAGGGTCATTGAGTTTAGTTGACACATTCATTTTATTTTCATCTTTTAAAATCTAGGATGGCAGCTTTGCTCTTTCAGGGAGGGGGCATGGTCATAAATGACATTACTGAAGAATCCAAGTCTACTGTCCCATGGATTATGCCATATTCTGGATTTGCCTATTTTTTTTCTCATGAGCATTAAATTCAGTTCAAATGATTTTGTAGACACACACCATGCTTTACTTGGATTGTCAGTTTTTTTCCAAATGCTGGTAATACATGGGATGGTTTTAGTAGCCCCAGAATGATTTTAGGTGGTAGCATGGATAAGGATTTTTTTCTTTTTTTGGTAACACCAAAGATTTGTTTTTATATAGCAGCTTTATTTAGATATAATTCACAACCATAAAATTCACCCATTTTAAATATGCAATTCAATTCAATGGTTTTTTTTTTTTTTTTAGTATATTTGGAGTTCTGCAATCACGATCACAATAATTTCAGAACATTTTCATCACCCCTGAAAGAAACTTTTAACCATCACCTTTTGCTCCCCTACCATTCTCCCAACTCCCCTCCTCTCCCTCCTATGTATCCACCTCCTCCTGCCTTTCCCCCTCCCAGCCCTGGGCTTTGTCTGTGTCTGCCTCTATGTTTTTACTATTATGGGACATTTTATATAAGCAGGCCATCCCATAAGCAGTTAGACTTCTTTCACTTAGCATGTTTTCAATATTCATTCATGTCGTGGCATGTATCTGTGATTTTATTTTCTTTTATTGTAGAAAAATGCTGCATCGCATGGATAGGATACACTACATTTTATTGGCCCATTCATCTGTTTATGGACATTTGGAATGTTTTTACATTTTGGTCATTATGAGTAATGGTGGCCAAGAACATTTACGTACAATTTTTTGTTTTTGATGTGTGGATGTATGATTTCAGTTTTCTTGATTATAAACCTGGGGGTAGAATTGCTGGGTCATATAGTAACTCTGTATTTAACTTTTTGAGGAACTACCACAAACCACATTTTCCAAAATGACTGAAACATTTTTCAATTCCATCAGCATTACAGGAAGATTGCATTTTCTCCATATCTCACCAACACTTGTTTTTCGTTTAGGTTATCGTCATCTGAGTTGGTGCAAAATGGTATTTCCTAATGTAGTCAAGTATGTATCTCTCACCTAGAAGCCCAAAATCATCTTTACTGGGGAAATTGTGACATTCGTATTAGAGAATAGAGCAAGATGACAATGTCCACTCTTATTGAAAATTGTACTGGAGGAACTATCCAATGCAAATAGATAAAAGACAGAAATTGACAGCAAAAAATTTTGAACAGCAGGAAGCAAAACTATTAGTCTTTGCAGGTGGTGTAACTATGTATCTGGAAAACTCAAGGGAACTGAAAAACTGTTGCAAACTATAAGATAATTTAGTATGATGACAGGTTCAAAACTAATAAATACAGAAATCAATACAAAAGTCAATATTCTTACATATGCAAATAACAGCCAGTTAGAAAATTTAATGGGAAAAGCCACCCATGACACACATATACCAAGATTCATACCAGGGATAAATAAATGAATACCTCTGCAAAGACTCTATTTTTATAAGACTACATTCTGAGGTACTGAGGGTCAGGACTTCAACATAGGAATTTGAGGGTGAGGACACAATTCATCCCATAACAGACTGTACTCTACAATTCCTTTTTTGTTTGTTTGTCTGTTTCCTATTTTGAGATAGGGTCTCGCTAAATTGCTAAGGCTAGCCTCAAACGTGCAATCCTCCTGCCTCAGATTCCTGAGTCACTGGGATTACAGATATGTGCTGTCATGCCTGGCTTGTATTCTACAAATTCTGATAAAGAATACTTTCATTTTTGTTGTTTCCTACAACAACCTTACATGTGAGCTTTTATTTCTTCTCTGAGAGTTGTTTAGGAGGCACTTAAATTTC
The DNA here is from genome assembly GCA_020662805.1 of Glaucomys volans. NCBI lineage: Eukaryota > Metazoa > Chordata > Mammalia > Rodentia > Sciuridae > Glaucomys > Glaucomys volans. The sequence continues at coordinate 1,285 of JAJEJO010042471.1, read as the reverse complement.
CATATGAAAGGAGTTTTTGCTTTCTGTTTTGTGATCAGTGTCTAGTTTTAATGTATTGCAATTACATAATATCCATACTACATTTACTTTTTGGAATTCATTGAAGATATCTTTATGAGTTAATATGATCAGCATCTATGAATGTTTTCATAGCCTTTGAAGAAACAAAAGCTTAGCATTTATTATTCAGTTGCATGATCTAATCAGGTCCATCTCATTAGTTGGCTAGGTTATTCTGTATTCATACCTGCTTTTGTGCTCTTGGTCAGTTATATCCTGAGTGAAGTGAGTTAAATTCCCCTTCACTAGTGTGTATCTGCCTAGTTCTTGTAACTTCTGTTTTATAAGTGCCTGAACTAAGACTGTGGTCTCTAGTTTTTTATGTTGTTAGCTATTCTGACATTTAGGAAGAATTGTATTTCTATTCTAATAATTGTTTTGATAGGTGTATCATTATTTTAATATTCTTAACTATTTCCTTAGTTAGTTCCTTAATATAAGAAATAGCAGAATCTTTTTTTCTTTCCCCTATCATGTCTCTTAGTTCCCCTATATAGCTCAGAGATAAGACCACCACAGATAACCAATAAACACTGATTGTTACTCTTTTCAAAAAACAAAACACAATAAAACATATACACAATATTGAGAAAAAAGTCTCTGCCCTCCTCTTTCTGCATATCCCAAGTTATTTGTCTAGAAGTGGCTACCACTCTGTCTTGGAAAATATTCTTCCTGGACCAAAGAAAGACAGGACTCCCAACACTCCAGGAGAAAAAGAATGGCTGTGTCAGTGACAGTCAGAGGACTGTCACACCCAGATTCCCCTCCAGGTCCTGATCTCTCTATTGCCCCAGCTCTGCTTGTGGCATAAAACCAACAGTAAGTGGGAGAAACCGGAACTGTATCTCTACTAAGAAGTTGGACCACAGTCTTGTCCCTCATATGCAAAAGTTACCAGGTGCTCGGGCCAGAGAACTAGGAACACATATAAGGAAATAGAAGCAGATTTTAGAGACACACCTAGAAAGCTCTACATGGCCTACTGCACCTGCCCATCCTACAGAGAAGGTGAGGGCGACCACAAGTTTCAGTGGATGGTTTTGTTTATGCCTATTAAGCTGAAGTATTTGAGTCTGGATAACAAATTACAGAGGCCCTCCCTCTATAGACCACATGTATGAAATGTGATATTAAGTCGTATCTAGTTAGCCCAGCAATAAGAGGACCTTGGCCATCACAAATGGAAAGTACACATCTCCATCCTGCCGTGGGTTGGCTGCCT
>JAJEJO010042454.1:28305-50786 GCA_020662805.1 Glaucomys volans | reverse complement strand
CCATGTTCTCAGATGCTCTTTAACTTCTTTCTTTAGTGTTCTGTAGTTCTCATTGTATAGGTCTTTCACTTCTTTTGTTAGATTGATTCCCAAGTATTTTATTTTTTTGAGGTAATTGTGAATGGGATAGTTTTCCTAATTTCTCTCTCAGAGGATGCATCACTTCTGAATAAAAATGCATTAGATTTCTGAGTATTAATTTTATATCCTGTTACTTTACTGAATTCATTTATGAGGTCCAGAAGTTTTCTGGTGGAATTCTTAGGGTTTTCTAAGTAGAGAATCATGTCATCAGCAAATAGGCATAGTTTGAGCTCTTCTTTCTCATTTGTATTTCTCTAATTTCTTTGGTCTGTCTAATTGCTCTGGCTAGAGATTCAAGGAAAATATGGTCTAGTAGTGGCTAAAGAAGGCATCCCTGCCTTGTTCCAGTTCTCAGGGGAAATGCTTTCAATTTTTCTCCATTTAGAATGATTTTATCTGTGGACTCAGCATAGATAGCCTTTACAATATTTAGGAACATTTCTACTATCCCTATTATTTTTAGGGTTTTGAGCATGAAGGGGTGCTGTATTTTATCAAATCCTTTCTCTGCACCTATTAAAATAATCATGTGGTTCTTGACTTTAAGTCTGTTGATGTGGTGAATTACATTTATTGATTTCCAGATGTTGAACCCACCTTGCATCCCCGGGATGAAACCCACTTGATCATGGTCCACTATCTTTATAATATGCTTTTGTATGCAATTTGCTAAAAGTTTGTTAAGAATTTTTGCATTTATGTTCATTAGGGATATTGGTCTGAAATTTTCTTTCCTTGTCATGTCCTGCTCTGGTTTTGGTATCAGGGTGATATTAGCATCATAAAATTAGTTTGAAAGGGTTCCCTCCTTCTCTATTTCATAAAAAAACTTTGAGGAGTATTGAAATGAGCTCTGCTTTGAAGGTCTTGTAGAACTCGGCTGTGAATACATCTGGTCCTGGACTTTTCTTTGTTGGTAGGCTTTTGATGACTTCTTCTATTTCATTGCTTGAAATTGATATATTTAAGTTGTGTATGTCCTCAGATTCAGTTTGGTTGGCTCATATGCCTCCAGGAACCTGTTGATGTCTTCCAGGTTTTCTATTTTTTTGGAGTAGAAATTTTCAAACTAGGTTCTTATTATGTTTTGTATTTCAATAGTGTCACTTGTAATATTTCCATTTCCATCACAAATTTTAGTAATTTGGAATTTCTCTCTCCTTCTTTTCATTAGCATGGCTAAGGGATTATCACTGTTGTTCATTTTTTCAAAGAACCACCTTTTTGTTCTGTCAGTTTTAAGAATTGTCTCTTTTGTTTCAATTTTATTGATTTCCCCTCTGATTTTAATTATTTCCTGTCTTCTAATACTTTTGGTGATGATCTGTTCCTCTTTTTCTAGGGCTTTAAGCTATAATGTGAGGTCATTTATTTGTTGACATTTCATTCTTTTATTGCATGCACACCATGGAATGAATTTTCCTCTTAGCACTGCTTTCATAGTATCCCAGAGATTTTGATATGCTGTGTTTTTGTTCTCGATGATCTCTAAGATTTTTTTTTGTTTCCTGCTGAATGTCTTCTGTTATCCATGCATGATTCGATAGCATATTTTTTAATCTCCAGGTTTTTACGTAGTAGTTTCTGTTTTTTTATCATTAATTTCTAATTTCATTCCATTATGATCTGATAGAAGACAAGGTAGCATCTCTATCTTTTTGTACTTGCTAAGAGTACCTTATGACATAACATATTGTCTTTTTTAGAAAGGATCCATGAACTGCTAAGAAGAACGTGTCTTCACTTATTGATGGATGGAGTATTCTATATATGTCTGTTAAGTCTAAATTAGAGATTGTGGTATTGAGTTCTAAGGTTTCTTTGTTCAATTTCTAGCTTGTAAGACCTGTCTAATGGTTTGTGGAGTGTGTTAAAGTCACCCAATACTATTCTGTTTTGGTCTATTTGGATCCTGGAATTAAGAAGGATTTGATTGACGTGCATGGATGCACCATTTTTTTGGGTATAAATAATCACAATTGTTATGTCTTGCTGATTTATGCTTCTCTTAAGCAGTATGAAATGCCCTTCTTAATCTCTTCTAACTAATTTTGGCCTAGCTTTTATTTCCTCCTCAGGTATTGATGATTGGAACAATCCATGTGGTTCCTGGGGTGAGCTCATGCAGAGGTGACAGGATGAGAGATAAGTGGCATTGGACCCAGGTTTAATGTCCATGAATTTTAACGTAGTTCTGAATTTGTTCATTTTTAGAAGTGTCATCTGCAACTCAGCATAAAATATTTTCAAACTACTTGCTCTTACTTTCAACATTGATTTTTGGGATAAAATTTCAGACTCAAAATTGAAAACACATCTCAGTTAATGAAAATTTGTCAATGGTTTTTATAAATTAGTTCATAAAAATTACATCACATTTTATTTATTTATTTTCAAAATAGCACAGATTTTATCCAAAACATAAGAAAACTTGGTATTATTAAAATGATATTCTACAATTTGTTTATTGAGAGACAAACGCATCAATTCTCTCCACACAACAATTTTATACTGGAGGACCTCATATAACAGAATTTGGAATTGTGCACCATGACAATTAAACAAAAATGTCAAAATAGACTGCAAGGGAGGGGACCTACTAAAGGACACTCACGTTTGCATGTATGGGAGCTCTCCGCACTGGATTTGTAACAAGTCATTTTCAAATTATATTTCACTTATTCTGCATACATGCCCAGAGTTTCCCCACTCCCTCTTGGTCAAAGCTCAAGGAAAGACAGCTGAAATGAGGTAATTGGTCCTGATGTCAGATGGCTGCCTGAGGTTGGTCCTCAGCCCACACCTCCTTTCCCAGGATAGATCCTCCCATAAAGCAACACCCTCCTGGAGTCTCTCTCTCCTCTATTTGGGGTAAAATAAATCTTTATTGAATTTTACATACAAGCTGTCTTCGTCTCATTTCAAAATATCCTTGTTTGGTCTTGTAAATTTCTTTTTCCAGTGTAGAGTTGATCATTTCCAACTGTGAAAGTAGTTGAACCTGAAGTCTAGTGGGACTCACCATACTTTTTTACAATATAATAACCCAGAAATAGTCCTGTGTTTGAAAGTTTTCAGCTTTGTGGTAGACATTGCTGGAACAAGTTATAGTTCTCCCCTCATGGCAGGTGTTCCTGAGACACTGTGCTACCCAGGTGCTAATGTCCTTGTTTGTGGGGACAAAGCCATGCAGGAAACAGTGAGTGCATGAGTTAAATTGAGCAGAATTATTTCAATCCCTGATTAATTATATGTGGAGACTGCTGTGGTGTGTGTTGTGCGAAGTGTGCGGATGTTCCCGCGTGTGAATCATGAAAGGTACAGGGGCATCTGAGAGGGGAGGAGGTAGACTATGACCAATGGGGAACATCAGCAGCAAAGACAATGAGGGGATCTGGGAAAAACAGGGTCCAAAGATAAAAGAACATTGGTCATCAAAAAATATATTTAATATGTGCAGTGTGCAAAAGTCAACCAGGCCTACAGTAATCTATATCCTTTTCAAAAAATTTCTAATGACAAAAATCACTAGTTAATTGAACACAGTCTTCAGCCTGAAAGAGGCTGAAGTGTTTAAAAGTTTAAATTTTAAAAGGTTTAAAAGGCAACACTTGTAAAGGTTTAAAAGTGTTAAAGAGGCATGAATGTGCATGATGTTCTTTACTTTCCATTTTCTTCTTCCCTCTTCACCTGTGTCTTTTCTGATCTATCTCCAGGGGCTGAGAAATAAACTATTTTCTTCTTCAACTTGACCTCCAGAGTGTCTGCTGTCTGGAGAGGGTTCCTGTGCTGGTGAGCCTTTGTTGGACAACTTCACTTCCTCCTCATGTTTCCATGTCATCAGTCCATGTGTTGGTGGCCAGGATGAGACAAAGCTGTGATGTGCTGAACATCCCCTGCCACAGGAGAATCCAGATCTTAGGGAGAGACCAAGCTCATGTCCAGTCACTCCTGTGATGTGCCATAGTCACCATCCTCCTGGTCCACCTCTAAGTTGGTCTGTTTTTGATATTTATACAAATCCATGGAAATTCTTTTGAGTGAAAAAGAAAAATCTAAGCATCTCTCCTCTGGTCTGCACACAAATAGTCACACATGAATCTAGTGACCCAGGTCTCCTAAGGGAAAGATGAGGATCTGAGAAGGGTCCTCCGGGGTCCAGGATAGGACTCTCAATTCCTCCAACACAGAGGCTTTGGAGAGAGGTCCAGTATCTGGTGGAAACTGGAGCTGCAGCACCTCTGGAACCTTTTTTGCTTCTCCCCAGGGATATTTGGTGACTGCTCCCAACTGCAGAGTTGGGACAGAGTGCTCTTTGGAGCTCCTGAGGATCTAAATGGGACTCTGGAATAGTTTGGAAGAGGAAGTATGGGGCAAGATTGGCAGCTGTAGACCAAAAGTATCCTCCATGCCTTTGCCTACAATCTCCCAGGTACTTCAGGCCATGTCTCTCTTTGCCAAAATCATGTTTGCCATCTAAAGTGGGTGACATGGCTAAGATGTCAAATGCCCAATTTGTGAATTTCTGATGAACTGTTAATCTTTGTCCTTAAGCAGTTGAACGATTTCTTGAGGAGAGGGTTTGCTTAAGTTTCCTACAGAATCTCACCTAGTGATGGAGTAAAATATCAGCTTCATGAGTTTGGGAGTAAAAATCCATGGTCATGAATTTGGGATCCTAGAACATAAATAGTGAAAATTGATACTCAAAAACCTGTCAATAGAAAGCAAAAACAGTGGGCATAGTAGATGAATTTTCCTTGAGAATTTAAAAGAGGGGATGGAATGCATGGAAAGACCCATTCAGAGATTGTGACCAGACCTGGATTTGTCCACAGAGGAAGGTATAGGAGTGGGAGGGAAGTGGGTGACATTTTCAGTGTTGCCCCAAGATATTTCCAAAGTCCTTAGCAAGGAGCAGCTAAGTGTATAGGGTCCCAGGGACCCTGTTAAGTGTACAGGGTCCCACTGTGGACTGAACTTCATGCTTCAGTATAGTCATGAAAGAAACTACAATTTGCTTCTAAAACTACTCTAACTACTACAGAGAAGACAGTCAAGAAAGAACCTGCTGCTTCTATACTTGTTCTTCTCAGAAGGAGAATAACTACCACATGTCTAAGCTTGTGTTTTTGGGAGACTGAGTCTTGAAGGGCAGAATCATAAGGACTCCATCCTCCCTGGCCTTGTGGTCCAGCAAGGCTGATGTTTAGAGAGCACTGAACCATGTCAGAGAGTTTACAAATTCTAATTTCCTCCTGCCTTCATTGCTCATTTTGCATCCTAAGCATAACAAGTCCCTTTCTCCCATAATTCCTACCTGCTCATATGGTCAATAGTAATGAACTGAATTTGGAAAAACAAGAAAAGCTTTCCTGGACCACTCCTCAAAGCAGAGGAGTGGTTCTGTCCTGTGTATTCCAGACAAACACATACTATGCTCTGGCACATCTGTGCTGCCCTGAACTGATCAGTGACAATAGGAACACCTGGCGGAGAATACCCAGCCCTGCATCTGTGCCCAGCCAGCACAGCCCTACGGATTTGCAGATGCCCAGAGTCAAGCCCAATGACCATAGAACTTCTTAATAGGCTGCTCACACCCTGTGAAGGAGTCAGTCCCCGTCAGGACACAGCATGGACAAGAGAGTCCCCACTCAGCTCCTGGGGCTCCTCCTGTTCTGTCTCCCAGGTAAGGAGGGGAAACACTGGGAATTTACTCAGAACAAGTGGTCAGTGGCATGCCCTGCAGTCTAATTGTGTAGATTTTAACCTTATATAAATGTTGTTTCCTAGGTTAGGTGCCAGATGTGGCATCAAGATGACACATTCTCCTTCCACCCTGTCTGTATCTCAAGGAGACAGAATCACCATTCCCTTCAGGGATAGTCAGGGCATTAGTTATTCTTTCCACTTGTATCTGGAGAATCCAATCCATGCTTCTGTGCCCCTCATCTATTATGCAAAAATTCGGAACCTGGTTTCACATGGAAGTTCGGTACCAGTGAGTCTGGCATAGATTTCAGGTTCACCATCAACATCCTGCATCCTGGAGATGTTGCCGCTTATTACTGTCAACAAAGTTGGGATTCCCCTCCCACAGGCCATTGCATAAATCACCCAGGGAAAGAGAATATGTTGCTGGGCTTCCCAAGCTGCTACTTCTGCTGTCTCCACCTGCTGAGAGCACTTTTCTCAAGCAGCCAGTTGAAGAAAATCACTAGAAGTGTTTCCTTGAAGGGACGAGGGAGGGTTCGTGCCCAAGAGTCCCCTTGCTTCTCTTCAGCTCCAGCAGCTAAAACAGGACAAGGCTTCTCCCAGTCTAATGCAGGTCAGAGCTTGTTGCCTATGGGTAGCTGTGTTGTGATGCTGTGGTGGACACTGTGTGGAGTCAGCTTGGCTGGATGGAGAGATGCCTGGAGCATTAGTGTTAGTAAATGTTCAGGAAGATTGTGTGATGTTCAGTGGACTGAGTGAGGAAATCCCTCCCTGAGTGTAGGTAGCTCTGCTCAAGGCTCTGGACCTAGTGGACTGTAACAGAAAGAGAGCACACTCCTCCTTTGTCGTCCTTCAAGCTATTCTGCCCCTGGACCATGTGCCTTTTCTGCCACCATGCTTGGAAATCCAACCTGAGTCTTTTGTCCTTTGGACCTGGGCTTGCACTTTCTGCTCTCAATGGGGCGTTTGAACCTGTATATTTCAACTGGGATTAAGACCTTCTGAGGCATCTGGCTTCTCAGACTGAGATACAGAGATCTGTAGGGCAATACTGTTGACAGTCAGGTTTGACAGATCATCAGGCCTTGCAAGGTATATATTGGGAGGATTGGGAACAATGTACTTATGGAAGAGCTATGTCCAGACATTAAAAAAATTATTCAGCATTTAAAATAAGTACTTTCTAAATGAATCCTCATTTAAAAGTCATCACAGATCAGGGACAGTCATTAATTAGCCTGAATGAATTCATATATTTTATATAGTCATCATCTACCATCCCATTAATACTGATGAACCAATGTCCTGAAAGTCTATGTTTGGATTTCAATAATTTCAACTTTATCCCACCCATTATATGCAGCCCCTCACACTTGGGAGCATCCAATTCATCAAGAAGCGTAGCCACTGTTGACCCCCAATATTACATTCACACAGTGATGACCACACTGACACCTGACTTGACACCTGACTGCAGTGAACCTGACCAACACTGGCAAGGCTTGGACTGACTCTTATCTGCGACTTTCTGTTCTGTTTTTGTGTCTGCAGAAATATCATTTGGAGATTTTCAGAGAGGATTAGTAGGTACTAAAATTCTTACATAATAGACCACTGAACTAAGCAAATGATTTATAGAAAAACAACAAGTCTAAGTGTACTTTACCATTGTATTATCATGTGTGCAGGGGGAGCAGTGTTAGCAGAAGAGAGACCCAGAGGAATCAACACACCCACTTATGACAGGCTTCTCCATATGACACACCCTCTGCTTTCCAGGCTGTTCTATGTCACTCTAAATTCTAGAGCAAGCTGAACATCCCCTCTCCTAGCTTCCAGAATAAAAAGTGCTCCAAAATCTGAATGGTTCAGACAGTTCCAGTTGGTTTTGAGTTTCTTGATGGACATGCTCAGCTAGTAGAGTTGACTCAAATTTTCAAAAATATGAAAATCACTGAAATTTGAAATGCTATTTGTTTCCCACCTTTCAGGTAAGGGACAGGAAAAACCAGGGAGCACCTGCAACACAGTGTCAGTTCCTGAATCTTTCATAATAGGGTCCATTTAATTCGAAGTGTCTTTACAAGGATTTTAACTTCCACAGTCAGATCCTCTGCCTTCTACAGCAGGCAGCATGAACGTTTTCTCACTGATTTTCCTCCAAACAAACAAGACATTTTATGTCACTTTGTCAAAGGACACAATCCATGTCCTATTGGTTCCCTGCACAGTGATGCACCTTCCAGGGGATTGAAATCTGAGATATGGACTGAGATACAAGCTCAGCTCTAACCTGGTCTCAGCTGACCAGGACTCCTCAGGTCAACTTTTCAAAATGAGGTGCCCTACCCAGTTTCTGGGGCTGCTGATGGGTGAGGACTGAGGATTTGAGGAAGGAGAATGGGGAGGAGGGTGAGTCCTGGGGCCCAATTGCTGTCCATGTGTGCTCTTTCTATGTTAAATATGCAGGTCTCTCCAGGAAGGGACATATGATGTTTTGATCTGCAAATGCAGGAAGATTTTACAAAGAAATGGAATTTTTATACCAGTGGACACTAGTAAGTCAGAGGAAGAGATACACTGAGTGGGTGGCTTCTGGAGACACATTGCTGTGATGACTAGACTCCTCTTTCCTCCTGGGAAACCAGTCCCCATCTCCTATAAGTCCAGTCAGAGCCTCCTACACAGTGATGGAGACCCTTGTAAGCATTGGTAGCTGTGGAGACCAGGCCGTTCTCCACAGGTCCTTATCTATGGGGTTTACACCTGGGCTTAAGGGTCCAAGAATTTTTCAGTGTCAGTGGATCAAGGACAAAATTCACACTGAAAGCCAGTAGGGTGGAAGCTGAGGATGGTGGAATGTATTACAGCATACAAATTGCACATGTTCCTCTCACAGTGGTGCAGCCCTACAAAAAAATCCCTCCTAGTGTGGCCCAGAAGTCACCTGTATTTCTTTTCAAGGGAGTAGCACAACAGATTCTCTGAGGCTGCTTCAGAGGAAGAGGCTGTGATCTCAGAAGAACCAGGTACAGCTGAAGACTGTGGGCCATGAGTATAGATTAGAGCTCAGGCACATGTCCTGGCTTCATTAGATGGACATGGCAGGAGCAGGAGGGAGAAAGAAGTGTCTTCAATAGCCTCTGCTCACCCCAACATGATGAGTGAGGAAGCTGAATGAAGGCTCCTCCTAGTGCTCCTTCCTTAGGGCACCATCAAGTATGCTCATCAGACCAGGCACAGAATCAGGTGCTTTGCAGAAACAATTTTTTTTTCATTTAATTTGGTGTAAGTGTCCTATGTACAGAGCAGGGTTCCATCAGTGTTGTGATGACTCTTCCTCTCCCTGCACCCTTCTGGGCACTTTCTCTATTTCTGGCTCATGTCCCTCTACAGCACAGGGCCAGGCTCAGCATTTTACACCACTCAACCCAGGGAGGCCTCATGTCTATACCCTTTACCAGTTTAAGTCACAGATATGGAAATAAAAAGTTGTATTATGAATTCCATGGATATATATAAAATTATTGAGCCAAGTGTGGAAGAAATATAGAAAATAAAGCAGATGTCACATTCCACTAAACTTGGGAGAATGTAAGATAATGTGAGCCAATACTTTCCCAAGGGAAGAAAAGTGTTACTATTGGGATCACAGCAGTGAATGAGGAGGTGAAGTCTGTGCAGTACAGGTTAGTTCTTACTCAACACCCGCTGTGGCCTCATTGCCTCGGGTGGGCATACTGGTGGTGTCAGGATTACATAGAAAGCTAGATGAAAATCCTTCTCTTTCTTGGGAAGAATCCCAAATTTCACAGACCCTGACTGGCCATCAAGGTTGTCCTTGCCCACTGAAATGCTCATGGAAACCTCATGCATTCTTCATGGCTCCAGGTCCCAGTGACTCAAGGGACAGTGAAACTCCTGCCCAAATGTGCTTCTCTCATATCACACAATCCTGCTCAACCCAGTTGTGTAGGGGAGAATTTCTACCAGATGAGGCAGTCATATATGTACATGAGATAATAAGTCCTGTTTGACTCTACTATCATTCCTACCCCAATGCCCTTTCACCTCCTTTCACTCCCCTCTACCTAAACTAAAGTAACTCATTTCTTCCCTATGCCCCCTTATTGTAAGTTAGCATCCACATACCATAGAATACATTCAGCCTTTGTTTTTTTTGGAGGGGGATTGGTTTATATCACTTAGCATGATACTCTCTAACTCCATTAGTTTACAAACAAATGCCAGAACTCCATTCTTCTTTAAAGCTAGTTAATATTCTATCATGCATATATCACATTTTCATTATCTATTCATCTGTTGAAGGGCATCTAGGTTGGTTCCATAATTTAACTATGGTGAATGGAGCTCCTATAATCACTGATGTGGCTGTGTCACTGTAGTAAGTTGATTTTAAGTCCTTTGAGTATAAACCTAGAAGTGGGATAACTGGGTCAACAGTGGTTCCATTCTAAGCTTTCTGAGGAATCTCTGTACTGCTTTTCATAATGATTGCACCATTTTTCATTCCCATCAGCAATGTATGAGTGTACCTTTCCCCCCACATCCTCCTCGGCATTTAATGTTGCTTATATTTTTTATAATTGCCATTCTTATTGGAGTAATTTTAGATCTTATAGGCATTTTGATTCACATTTCTCTAATTGCTAGAGATGTTCAACATTTTTTCATGTTTGTTGACAGTTTGTGTATCTTATGCTGGGAAGTGTCTATTCAGTTTCTTCACCCATTTTTTGATTGGGTTAATTTTTTTGGTTATAAGTTTATTGAGTTCTCCATGTATCCTAGAGATTAATGCTTTATCTGAGGTGCATGTGGTAAATATTTTCTCCCAATTTGTAGGCTCTCTCTTTATATTTTAAATGTCAAAGTGATTACTTTATACTTATTTTCTTCTGTATTTAATGCAGTAATTTCTGATGATCTTTTAAGGTCAACTGCATCTTAAATGAAAGCAGAAGTCATGTTTTAAATATTTATTTGTTCATTTATAATTGAAACTTTATTTTGCTTATTTGTTTCTCTGTGGTCCTGAGGATCAAACCCAGTGTCTCACATGCTAGGCAAACACTCTATAACTGAGACATAAGCCCAGAACCAGAAGTTCATTTGTTTTTATTAAGCAGGTTTTATTTAAATGTAGTAATACAAACTTCTCCTGGGTGGGAGAAGGGGGGCCATGCCTGATGTTCTGGAATCCCTGAGAAGTGAGTGCACCCTCCCTCTTTTATAGGTTAGGGTCTTCTTTTATTCTGCCCCTTCCTTTGACTCTTATCTCTCCTTCCTGCCCATATGGTGGTGGTGACACAGCAAAAGCTGAGGTGCGAATGGCAGGGGGAAGGGTCACATGGAGATTTAGGTGGGCAACAAGGAAGCATTAATTAAAGCTCCCCTGCAGCTTTTGGGGAGGGGCAGTTAAGCAGGTAACCTTGGTGATCAAAGGGCTCTGGAGACACTGACATTCCAGTCTCCCTGGGGCGTCTCCAACTGAGCAGACTTCATTCCTCAATTTGACCAGATTCCCTCATTTCTACACTAACTCTCTGTTAATTCTGGCTTCATTCCCCTTTTTGTTTAGGAACTTAACTGCTTTCTGTAAGGAAAGTGGGCAAAGACTTCTCTGGCTGCCTCTGAGCTGAAAGGGGATGGAATGGGGGACAAGCAGTTGAGTTCTTTATAGAAAAACCTGATCAATTGAGGGGTCCAGCGTAGCAGTCTGCTTGGGGAAGAGCAGGTTGTAAAGTCATCTGGGGGATGGGTGCTTCTATAAGAGAGAAAAAAAGACATGAGTACCAAAATGAGATTAATACAGAATAATTGTTGCAGTATCTGGAACATGTCAATGAATAGAAATCAATCTCTCACCAGGTGGAAGAATTGAGAAGTTGTTCCTACAGTTAGGCCTAACAAAGGCTGAAGGGGTTAAGGCCTTTATTTGGGAACTTCAATGTTGGCAGGATGATCAGGAATGGAAACACAATTATCTTGATGTTACCAAAATTTAGATGTTTTTCTTTTCTTTAAGAAAAAATTTAGACTCTGTAAATTAATGTTTAAAGAAACCCTTGCCAATTTAACATATAGGTTAAATTTGGTTTATATCAGTTCACTAATATTTGACCTTAGGGAAAAATCTTAAATAGCCTTTAATTGATCGTCTCATATACATATATCTGACTTAGTCATACACAAACTTGTTGAAATTTGTCCTTTACTTACACACAGATTTTCTTAGCACTTACTTAGACCTTCATGTATGTCATCACAGAAAGACTTTATTACCCAGAAACATTCTTTTCCTTCTACTGAATATGTTTCCACACCTAGAATCTCTTTTCTATCTGTTGACTACTTTTGTTTGCATTTTGAAACAACTCTTAGGAAGTATCTGAATTTAGATGAATTATTTCATTTTAATAAGATGAAATATTTTATGTCATGTATAGTTCTTTAGTTGAATCACAGTTGAAACCTTTGGATTCCTTTGTATATAGAATGGTACCTGTTATAATTTCACTTAGTAGCCTTGCTTGCAGTTGTAAAGCTCACAAAGGTGGCGGGTGGCCAAAGATGTAAGCTCACAAGGCGGTTACACCAGAGTCAGACAAAAGTAGTGGCTTGAGATTTATTAGAGTCTGTGTCCCGGGTGAAATCTGCAGTCCCCTGGGGTGAAAGTCGGGATGGGAGAGCCAGAAGAAATCGCACGTGGCTTTGGCTGCTCAGGGTTTTTATACAGAGGAAGGGGGTCAAGGGTCCTCTCCAGGAAAAAGTGGACCCAAGGTGGACATCAGTGTCAGCAGGTCTGCCTCATTGGTCACTTCTGGCACAGTGTGTTTCTAGGTCACCTTGCTCCCTCACCCTGCAGCTGCCCAAATTCGACTTGACATCCCGAATCTTTTGGTGATATAGGGTGCCGGAGCCTCTCTGGCTGCTTCCTGCATGGTTAGGGCATCATGGGAAAAAAAGTTTTGGGTGCCAGGTCCATGGGGAGGTGACTCTAAGGGTGCAGGAGCATTTGGTTGTAAGTCATTCCGGCAAATTCAGATGCTGGAGAGTTTTCTCAATGAGTCCAGTTTCTCAGTCTAGTTTTGTTGATGCACTAGGAGTATTCCTCCTCTAGGAATAGACATGTTCCTCCTTTGTTCGCTGTCAGAAGATCTAGTGCTCAGCGGTTCTGTAAGGAAACTTGGGCAACAGATATTATTTGTCCCTGTAGGGATGCAGGGTTTTGAACAGGCCAGATTAATTCAGCTTCACTATATAGAATCAATTGAGGGACTAAAGAGGAGGGCATACAGAAATCGAAGGGCATATTGGAACCTAATTCTTCATCAGAGTATCATTACACCAGAAAAGAAATCCTGGAGGAGCAAACATGGGAGAAGAGTCCTGTATGGCTTAGTTGCAAGGTGCTGAGTTAGAGAAAGTGTAAGAGTACACAAAGTTCTCTAGGAGTTGTAATAAGGGGAACTCCCTCCAAAGGTGAATAGGGGTCCTTTGAGCCTGTGAGGAAGTTTTAAGGGGGGTACTCATAGGAACGGCTGTTATCAGGGTCCAGTCCAAACCTGCACAAAGGAAACAATCTGAGATGTTACTAACTCTGGAGAGATTGAGAAGTCAAAGATCTTGACGTATCAGAGTAAGCGATGAGAAAGGATTAGCATTAGGGTGAGAAGCTGCATTGATCTGGCATTGGATCTCCATTTCCTGTTCCTGGATGGTTAGATGAACCTGAGGAACCACCTGAATATAAACGTTTAGATTCTAAGTGAAGCCTCAGGACGGTTGGTTGTTGTCCCTGTGTAAACTTTACCATCGAGGATTGGGGTCAGTAGGGGATATGGAGTCTTCAGGTGATGTTGAGGCTTCTGGAAACAAGTTGAACAGTCTGAGAGGTGAAGACTGAATGGTTGCCTGACTGGATGGATGCAGAAAGTCCGAATCTTGGAATAATCTGCTCAATGAGGACAGCAGACGATGTCAGCAGTTTCCCTGTGGGTAGGGAAGGTTTCTATCCAGCCTGAAAAAGTATCAACCAAGCTAAGTAAGTAGTAGAGCTTTTCTTGTGTCTGGGCACATGGGTGAAATCAGTCTGCCAGTTTTTACCTGGAAAATTGTTCCGTGTCAGCTGTCAAGACCTAAAGGATGTAGGATCCTCCCATGTGAAAACAACGAGGTAGCAGGAATCAGGGTGAAGAGGAACTGTAAAGAATGCATTTGCCACCTCTTTGAATATCATTTTACACAGTTTACGTGTATTGTTTCCTGAGTCTATGTGAATGGTTGTTAACACAATATATTGCATTTAAAACAAATCAAGGAAAGGCAGAGAGAGCTTTTAACTTTCCTTTAGTGTGGCAAAGTGGCCAAATACTTTCAAGTTTTGCGATATTGACCTTTAAACAAATCAAGCTCTCACTAATTTTAAATACATTTGCATTTAAATTTTGATCTCAGTGTAAATAGTAAGAAATTTACATATAAACTATTGATAACAGGTCCTGTTACAGAATATTAAATGATAAAAATTAAGTCCCCAATAAAATTTGTTATTCTTATAAATTACGAGCACAGACACCTAGTTTGAAGAACACCAGTCCAACAAATCCTCTGCTCTGAAGACTTGTGCACCTGGAAGGAATGGACACACTAATATACAAAGAAGAGAAACCAAGCCTAGTTTTTTAAGAAACACCTAGGCTCTGCAACATAGCACAATACCCCACAGTTATTTAACCACAATAGTATAAAACTTAAAGAAATCCCTATCATTTTAACATATTGATAACACTTTGATTTATTTTAGCCCATTATCATTTGACCTTAGGGAAAAAACCTTAAATAAATTCTTAAATAAACCTTTAAATAGATCCTTAAAAAAAAACCTTAAATGAACCTTTAATTGATCATCTCATATACACATAACCAACTTAGTCATACACAAATTTGTTGAAATTTTTCTTTTATTACACACAGACTTTCGTAGTACTTATTTAGACCCTCATGTATTTCATCACAGAAAGACTTTTCTACCAAGAAACATTCTTTTTCCTTCTACTGAATATATTTCCATACCTTTCTATTTTCTCTTTCCTATCTGTTGACTTCTTTTGTTTGTATTTTGAAATAACTCATCTTTAATTGAATCACAGTTGAAACCTTTGGATTCCTTTGTATGTAGAATGGTACCTGTTATGATTTCACCAATAATAATTTAAATATGTTACTCAATGGAATTTAAACATTAAGAGTACTGAAAGAGTGTAGGGTTTAGAAATGACTGGGTGGATGGGAAGAGTTGCCTCATTAATTAGGCAGAGGTCCTGGACCAAGCGATAGGCTCCTGAGGGTTTACATATAGGCAATGTAGGAGTATTACAGGGGGGAGTCAGTAGGGGTGAGGAGTCCCTGAGTAACTGACCTATGATAGGTTTAAGTCCTTCATTGAAATTGAGGACATGAAGGAAACTTAGCATGAGGTTTCAATTAGATTAGGACTGGCTTGTGTTGGGAGGTGATGACTGGCTGGAGGTGTCCCAGACTTGGGGTTCAACCAAGTTTGGTGGCAACAGTAGGATAGGTGGTGTGGGAGAGCTAGAGAATGTAATAAACAGAGGTAGAAGAAGGTAAGTACTAGTAATATGCTTGGGAAGAAGTTGTAGGGTGGCTCCCAGAAGTTGGAGACCATCTCTGCCTAGCAGGGGGACTGGACAGTAAGGAATAACCAGGAAAGAGTGTGTGAAAGAATGTCCCTCCAGGGCACAGGCTAACTTAGCTGTTCTGTTTGGAAAGGAGGGTTTCCCATCAATTCCCATAAAAGAAACCTGGGAAGGAAATAAAGGCCCAGAGAGGGAAGGCTAAACAGAATAGGTACCTCCTGTGTCCATGAGGTTACCCTGGAGCATTCCTGAGATTAGCAATCCTTGATTCCAGGCTTCTTAAGTCTTCTTTGAATCCCAACAATTGAGGGGAAGGGACCACCTGGATGGTCACATCCCTGCATAGAGGTGTTAAGGAGGGGTCATTCATAAGGCAGTCACTTCTCCAGTGTGTCCTGCTTGTTTGCTTGTGGAGACAACTTGTTTGGGGCCATGGGCTTACCCCTGGTGGAGAGGACAGCTGGTCCTCCTTTGGAGTTCTTGCTGGAGCAGCAGGTCACAGGTTAACTACCAGGGACTGGGACTGGAATGTTACCTTTTTCTGTAAATAAGCCTACCTCTCAGGCATTGTAGACTTTAAAGACCACTTTTACCAGATTTTGAATAGGGGTTTGTGGGCCTCTATAAGGCGGTTAAGGAATAAAACTGGATTTCTATCTGGATTTTGGGTAATTTCCCTCACATAATATAACTAGAGGAGTCAGTAGAGAAAGATGAAAGTGAGTGAGGAATTAAGAAAGCATATTTGAAGTCAGGAGGTGGTGATTCTGTATCTTTGCAGCATCCATCAGGTTTCAGCATACAACTGCCATCTACAAAAATGGTTAAGTCAGGTGAGGGGAGTGGGCAGCTGCTCCCTGGTGATTGTTCCCCAGGAGAGTGTTCCGAGGACCCTCTGGGTGGAGTTTGTTGGGGGCACAGAGAAGTTGAACCTGTGTGCAAAGTTAACTCTCATGCATGTGTGGTCCCAGGTGGTGGCTCTATTCCAGCACCCGGATTGTTGGGCATTGGTTGGGGCTGGGAAGGGAATGGGCAGTCAGTTGTGAGCCCAGCCCAGCTCAGGGCGTGAGCATCCGTGGCAGCTGCTGTGGCTGTGGTGAGCCAGCAAGCGAGGGATAGAGCACTGGAGGGAGAGAGCGTGTGCTGGTCAGGTGGCCAAGGAGAAGCAGCTGCTGCACTGGCAGCAGAGGTGGCAGGGAATAGCGAGTTCCTTGTTCAGTGGAGTCCGGCGCTCGGTGCTGTATCGGCACAGGGGGTGGAGAGATGGAGGAGACAGAGGAGGAGACAGAGGACACAGCGGGGGAAGGAGTGGGCATGCAGTTGATTGACATGCAGTCTCAGCTGTGGGTGGTTTCGGCAGAAATTGAGGGGCAGGACCAGAGAGCAATTTTGGTGGGTCCAAAAACATGAAGAAAAAGAAGTAGGGAGGTTTTAGGTAGGGAAGTGGACAGAAAAAGGAAAGGTGGGAAGGCAGGACACAGATTTCAATAAAATCAAGGCTCCACGTGTCTGTTTAGCGGTATGATAGATTGGCTATTTCCTCTGGTGGCCATTTAGTGAAATTACGGTATCAGCAGCCAGTAGGTTAGCGTTTCTTATAGCCTTCCAGTATTACTCCAGGAGCGAACATGGACAGGACGGGTGTCCCCATCTGGTCGTGTTCACCCAAAAAACGGAATGGATCAGCTGTGGATCAGGATGTCTCTTGGTCCACAGGGGTCCAGAACTGAGAAAATGGGAGGCTGGTGGAGTCTGGGATGTCTCCCAGGCTTCCATTCCCAAACGGCGGGGGTCTGTGGCACGCAGGACTTATGGATAGACCAGTAACGGGATACTGACTGGAAGATGGTAGAAAAGGCAACGTACCCCAGTTCTGTTGGCCAAGATAAAGAGAATCCTGTTTCTTTTGAGGGGAGTGGACCTCAGTCCCGAATGGGGTAGGTCCTAAAACTCTCTCCTGGGTTTCAGCACCAAATGTGAAGCTTGCAAAAGCAGCGGGAGGCCAAAGGAGTAAGCTCGCCAGGCAGGTTCACCAGAGTCGGACAAAATAGTGGCTTGCGATTTATTAGAGTTTGTATCCGGGCGAAATCTCCAGGCTCCATGGGTGAAAGTTGGGGTGGAAAAGTCAAAAGAAATTGCATGTGGCTTTGACTGCTCAGGGTTTTTATACAGAGGAAGGGGTCAAGGGTCCTGCCCAGGAAAATGTGGACCCAAGTGGACATTAGGTTCAGCAGGTCTGCCTCATTGGTCACTTCTGGCATAGTGTGTTGCTAGGTGACCTTTCTCCCTCCCCCTGTAGCCACCCAAATTCGACTTGACAGTAGTGATGGACACAAAGCAGTCTTAAACCTTTTATTTATCAATCTATTAAAATGAAAACACCAATAATATTTTAAGTATGATACCCAATGGAATTTAAACATTAAGAGTACTCGATGTTATTTAACAGCAATTTAACTTAGTAAATTAACCAGATGTCTCTAACAAACACCTTTGATTAATCCTATATGTCACATCTAATTTATTTATTTTACTGTAAAAACCAAGATATCAGACAAGTGTATTGAGCAGTATCTGCCATCTTTTTCCTGTTGAAGAAAATTCCTAGAAATAACTGATTAATATTAATTAACATTTTATAGACATTTTTATTAGTTTGACCACTTAAACACTTGTGAGTTAAGAAATTTAAAAACATGTTACCTTTATTGATTTACCCAATTTAAACTGAACCATTTATTCATGTGAATTAAGGTTGGATGCATTCTTTAATTTTAATATCTTTGAGATCTCTTTATGTTAATTTAATATGTACATGAATTCTGGACACAAAAAAGAAAGGACAACACAAACACACACACAATAAAACTTTTAGCTTTTTCTACGTGAATTTCCATTGTAATGTAGATCAAAAATAACTCTATAGAGTTGAAAATAACTGTTCAAAAAGCATTAAGCTAGTTATGTAGGATTGAAATTGTGGAGCTCCAAAAACATAACATTTAAGAAAAACAAAACAAGAGTCCAGGTGAAAAAATGATAATGGCCATTAATTATTTTAGTAAAGCACTGTATAATTTGCTTTTGCTGGAGTTCAAGTAAAAGACTCTTTTTGCCTTCTTTTTCCTTCTGTTTGAGACTGGTCTCCTACTGGGCCTTTGACTTCTTTCTATTTACATTTCAATGTAAGCCTTGACTTGAGATCTGGTTCCAGCAGAAACTTGTTGCCTAGGGCATTTTAACCATTTTTATTCTTCAAGAAAGGTTTGAATTTTGAAGAAAATGATGAGATCTTGTTTTTCATTACTTTTGAGAATGAAGTCACTATGCTAAGCTTATTACTGACATGCCATTTGTTATTGACTTGGTTTGTCCATGGCTGCCTATCCAGTATTTGAGGGCGAATATTTGTAGGATTATTTTCCTCTCAGTGACAAACAGGTTAAATCTTGCTCCATAGGTAAGCTGAGGACAAGGGCTTGAAGTAAGGCCTCTTTTTGATATTTCTGGGGCACAAATATTGCCTTATGGTGGTTATTTTCCTGTCCTAGTTTGTGGGTTCCTCGAGGCAGTTGCAATCCTAAGTAATAAGCCTGTTGATGGAAAAATTAAGCTCTATTTTTTGAGATCTTATAATTTCTATTAGCTAAGGAGTTGAGGAGCTCTGTAATGGGCTTTTGTTATTCCTCCTGGGTGGAGGCACATAAAAGATGTCATTTATATATTGTAAAACATTTACAGGTGTTTCATCTCTGAATTTTGTTAAGTCCTAGGGTCTGTCCAGAACAGGGCTATTTTAAATCCTTGAGGCAACTCTGTCTGGGATAGTTGAGATTTGTTATCTGTTTCCTAAAAGGTAAATAGTTATTGCAATTGAGAGTCTGGAGGTACGTAAAAAGCATCTTTTAAGTTTAACACAGGAAATCAAGCAGCAGCTGGAATTCAACATAACAAAGTACATGGATTAAGAACTACAGGGTGGAGAGAAATTACTGCTTCATTAGTTATGCTAAGGTTCTGGACTAGGCATTATTCCCATTTAACTTTTGAACTCCTAAAATGGGTGTGCTGCATGAGCTGTATTTGCAAGGATTAAGTTTACATGCTGAGGTTTTGAATATCTTTAATGGACCTTTTTGTTTTTAAGTTCCTTTCTTTTTCTTTTGATTTCCATATATAATAGAAGATTCAATTTGGAGAAGATCATCTAGGGAAGGATCTGACAATGTGACAATTTTTGTAATCTCCTCTAAATGGTTGTGGCTGACTGAATAATAAACTTATCTTTTAAAAATAGGTTGCCCTCTATGGATTTAGGATTTATGGTGGTATGTTTTCTTATTGCTTTCTTGAGTCTCCATGACAATAGCAGGACTTTCCTGAAAGCCTCATGTAATAGTTTTCCAGGCATCCTACTCATTATTTGAATCCCAGTTACTATGGTTTCTGGGAACTGCATGTGCTCTAGATGGTTAAGTAATAGCATAATTCTTCCAGGTGAAGTCAAATACCTGGCATAAGGTTTGAAACATCCCAATATATTTATTTAGATCCTCCAAAAACCTCCATATCTTTTTGAAGTTGGGGGTGCTACCCTTGATGTTTCTCCCTTAGTAAGTGACTCCTTAAACTTTTTTCCTCACTTTGTAGAGATCATTGAGGCCAAAATGGTGACATATGAAGGGCATTTCTCTTGATCATTTGTAAATTTTACAGTATGCTGGCTAGTGGTGAACCTGTCAATACTGTTGAGAGAGAAGCTCCCATCTGATTAGAGACATCTCCCTAGCTTGGAACTTCTTTCTGGCCCAGAAAAACACATCTCTCACTACCTACCTACTTTGCCAAAGTTATTTCTGGCTTCCTTTGGCAAAGTGCTTGGGTCTTAGGTTGCCCTATGCAAAAGACACTGGAGAAATCAGAATTAAGGGCATGACTGACTTCTCCCTGCCACGAAACTCCTGATTATGAAAAAAGCATGACAAAAGTGAAAATCGTGCAGTTTTGCCTATCTTTTGCCCTGTAGACTAAAGGAATCTCTGGGGGATGAGGGGAACATATTTTGGTTGTCAGGCATATAACACCCATTTCTTGGAGGGTCTCATGGGAGGGATTGATTTTAAATGCCTCCCTCTTGCAGATTAAAGAGAACACAGTGAGCACATTTAAGCACACGAAGAGTAATGGAGAGATGCTAGATGGACTAGTGAATGCTAGCTCTGCAAACAAAGGGAACCTGGGCACTTTCTTACTAATCATCCCAGGTCTTTCTTTTAATCTTAAAATCTGAATTCCTAATGTTTGATTGGCAAAGGAATGGGAACATCCAAGAGGGAGTGGATGTGGCGGGCAGTGCTGTATGGCCCATATTAAGGCAAAGGTCATTGGCGCTTTCCCTCAGTGCCATTTGTCAACCTCTCACCCTAGATACCCCTCAGGGCCATCGGGAGCGGAGTCCAGAAAAGGAACCTTTGAGATTTTGCCTGAGAGTAGCCTGGGCCAAAGAATCTTGCATTTGCTCCAACCCCTTTTTCCTCCTCCAAGCATCTGAGGTGGAACAGGACTGGGGACACTGTGTACTGGTGGCAATTGCTCTCCAGGCCTGGATAGAAAGTAGGAAACAGCTTCAGTAAATTCCAACATGCCTACTCTTCATAGAGCAGGTGATTGCAACTTGCTTAGGCTTGGAAATCTCTCAGCCGAGTCTTGAAGGATGGCAGCTGCACTATTTGCATTTAAGTAGCCAACAGGTGTGCCTTTTGCCCTCCAAATAAAGATACAGAAAGATGCACCTCAAACAGATGTGGGGTGCATGGTGTGTGAAGAAGATACCTCGGTATGGGTCTCAGTGGGACCTCCAAATCTGATACTGCCGCATACAGGTGATGAGTTCTGCTTCCCCCAGTGTTGAAGAATAACACCAGAGAAGCACACCAAGGCAAGCATATTAAGAAAGTTTTATTTAAAAGTAGTAATACAAACTTCTCCTGGGTGGGAGAAGGGGGCCATGGCTGATGTTTTGGGATCCCCCCAGAAGTTAAATTTTTAAAATGGAATATAATATATGAATTCTAGCTTTGGTCCTGAATTTTAAACCTGTAGGTCTAGATGCAGAAAAACCTATGAATGAAGTGGACAAAGATGGAGAAAGTAATGAAAATCCTGCAGAAATGGTGACGGTCAAAGGAGAGCTCACCATGACATGATAGTGAGTGACTCCATATTCCAGGGTCAGGGCTCAAACATTGTGGTTGAAATGCACCTGCTAAAAAATGGGGTCTACGAACTCTAGTGATGCATTAACAAGTTTTCTACTATAGTATGATAGAAATAAAAGCAAGTTTTAAATGAAATGAACAAATTGTCTTACTTTTAGTTAGGAAAATATGCACTATTTGAGGTGGTTTCCTCTTCCAGCTTAATGTATTTGATGCTGAGTACAAATGAAATTAAAATATGTAATTTTTAGTTTCATTTAAGGAAAACCTTGTAGAAGAGATAGAAAACTCAATTCTTCTATTTAAAGGAATTATCTCAATAAATAAATTTTTACATCTTAAATTTCAACAATTGTTGAATTATTCTATTTTATTTTTATACTTGCTGACAGAGGACATAGTAACAATACTAAAATAATACATTCCAGTAATTTTTCATGCATTGAAATATAAAAATAAAACAAACAATTAAAAAAATAAAAACTGAATAGAAATTCTGGATAACACACAAAATTCTACAGTGAAATAGAAGTGAAAGCCTGGTCTTGAAAAGGCCATGTGAGTTATAATGGGAAGGTCCCTGGACCTTTGCACACCTTTCCCAACCCCATCCTGTGGGCAAGGGGAGGGTTGAGAGCAAAAGGCCCAATTCCCTGATCTCTCCCACAGCTCAGGAGCAATAGAGTAGGACTTACTTGTGACTTTCTACATCTTCTGTGGCCTGCCTTATGGACTTTCTTTCTCTCTCTCTCTCTCTCTCTCTCTCTCTCTCTCTCTC
>JAJEJO010042454.1:3059-18996 GCA_020662805.1 Glaucomys volans | reverse complement strand
CATGCTGCTCCCAGGAGAGGACCTTTCTGCAAGGCTGCCATTAAAGCTCAGCTCAAAACTGGCCTTGTCTGAGCAGGACTCCTCAGCTCACTTTCTCAAAATGAAGCTCCCTGCCCAGCTCATAGGACTACTGATGCTCTGGGACCCTGGTGAGGACTGATGAGATAGAGAAGGAAAATGGGAAGGGAGGGTGAACAACATTCCTACATGTGTTCTCTGCAAAAATTTGAGGCCCAGGTTTCACCCTAAAGGAT
Source organism: Glaucomys volans (assembly GCA_020662805.1). NCBI lineage: Eukaryota > Metazoa > Chordata > Mammalia > Rodentia > Sciuridae > Glaucomys > Glaucomys volans. The sequence goes on along the minus strand of JAJEJO010042454.1, from coordinate 18,742 downwards.
AGGGCATGTAATGTTTTATTCTATAAAATGAAGAAAGGTATAAAAGGAAAATATACTTGTGTATTTTGAAGACTGGGACATTTAAAAGGGGGAATGGTGTGGGATACTTTCAGACAGGACTTGCATGTGGCAAAGCCCTGTTCTATGTGGCATTGGATGTTCTCAGATAGGAACCCAGATTACGAGCACTAGCATGCACAAATGATTTAGTTGAGAAAGGAGCAAAAGAGAAATCATGAAAATGTCTCATAACATTATACACAAATTTTTATTTCTCTGTCATGATTTCAGAATCCAGTGGGGATGCAGTGCTGACCCAGACTCCCCTCTCCCTGCCTATCACCATGGGACAACCAGATGGAAATCTCCTGCAAGTCCAATCAGAGCCTCCTACACAGTGATGAATATCCAATTTGAGTGGGTTTTTCCAGAGTCCAGGCCAGTCTCCCTGGCCACTGATCTATCAAGTTTCCAAACTCTTCTCCAGGGTCTGAGACAGGTTCAGTGGCAGTGGGTAAGGCACATATTTCACACTCAAAATCAGCAGGTTGAAGGCTGAGCATACTGGATGGGTTAACTGCTGACAAGGTACACATACTCCTCCCACAGTGGGGGAGCCCTGAACAAAATCCTCCTTGCTTGGAGGAGGTTCCAAGTTGAACCACATGGGAGGTGTTTGCCTAGAGAGAAGTGCAGAAAATTCTCTGTCTGTGTGAGAGGAAGTTGCTGGGTAACTCAGAGGAATAAGGTGCAGCTGAGGTCTCTGGAACATGACTGCCTTGGCCACAGCCAGTCACCACATGTCAGGTTCCCATCACCTAAAACAGCCCTGAGTGTCATGAGCAAAAGAGAGAGTTTAGAGGAAAAGGAATGTTCCACATTGTAATTAGTTGGGCTAGAGAGTAACTAGAAACCATGCAAAGATGCATAGTTCTCTTTTCTAAACAAATACAAAGAAATATATTTTTTTTAAATTAGCATAATTTTCACTAAACCTCATCTTTAATTTCCACAGTATTTATGAGAAATATGCATTAGACATCATTTTTGCTAATGTGTACACAACATCAAAAGGTATAAATCATGATATTAGTAAACTCAAGGAGTGTTGAGATGCAAGGGAGGGTAGTATTTTAAGATATTTTAGGTCAAATAGTCACAATTCATGTTAATGTGTTAAAAATTTAGTGTGTAGCTGGGCATGGTGGTGCATGCCTGTAATCCTAGCACTTGGGAGACTGAGGTAGGGGGACAACAAGTTCAAAGCCAGCCTTAGGAACTTAACGAGGCCCTATGGAAGTCAGTGAGACCCTGTATCTAAACAAAATACAAAATAGGGCTGGGGATATGGCTCAGTGGTGGAGTGCCCCTGGGTTCAATCCCCAGTACAAAAAAAAAAAATAGTGTGTATATTTCAACTCCAAATTAATTAAATCAGGAGAAAATCAAAAGAACTATTGAATAAATAGAAAAGACAATCTCAAGGGAATAAAAATACAAGCAGTAATGAAGGAAACGGAGGGCACAAAGAGATACAAGACATAGTGAAAGCAAAGAACAAGGCACACAGAAATTCTTCACATCTGTAATTATGTTAAATGTAAATAAATCAACATCCAATCAAACTATGCAGAGAGGCACAATGGATTAAATCTGTTTATTTACATACTCTGCTCAATAATCTCACTTTATTTCTTAGAATGAGCATTATTTGAGTGTAATAAGATGGAGAAAAATACCATATGCAAATAGTAAACAGAAGAAAGAGAGAGGAGATATGCTATTATCAGACATATATGCTTTTGTCAAAAATGCTTAGAGATAAAGGAGGAAATTACATAATTGTAACAGGATCAATTAACCAAGAAGATAGGACAGCTACAAACATCAGAGCTTTAAAACATGTTTGAAAACAGTGGCAGACCTGAAGGGAGAAATAGAACACAAAACAGTAATAGTGGGGTAATAGTGGGGGATCTCACAGTTATACTTTAAACAGTCCATGGGAGAACCAGACAGAGGGCAACTCAGGGAACAGACAACTTCATCAACACCATCCACCTAACACACATGTAGAGTGCATCTCACTCACCAAAGCCATGTTGCAAGATGACTCAATTGCACAGGGCATATTTTCCAGGATAATTTGCAAATTAAGCCACTAAAAATTATCAATCAGTTACTAAAAATTTATAACATACAGATTATCTCTGATAACAATGGCACAAAGATACCAATTACCAGCAGAAAGTAAACTGCAATATTCAAAAATATGAGGAAAGCTATCAAACTCCGAAATAAGGACTAGGTCAACATATATGTTTTATTCAGCTTTGCTTTGATATGACTGTAAAATCTGACATGAATGTCTGAGTTGAGGACAAGTTATTTTGGTTCATGGTTTCAGAATTTTAGTCCCTATCTGTCTGATGAGTGACCCATTGCTGTAGGCCTGAGGTGAGGCATAAGTTCGTGGTAGAAGAGAATGGCAGATGGAAGCAGTTCAAGAAATGGAAACCAAGAAGGAGTGTGGGGGGAGAGAAAGAGAAAGGAATGAAGGAATAGTGAAAGGAAAGAAAGAAGGAGATAAAGGGATCTCAGGAAAAATACCACTTCCATAGTGTCAGATTGAATTGGGCAGCTGCAGGGGGAGGAAGCATGGTCACCTAGCAACACAGTGTGCCAGAAGTGACCAATGAGGCAAACCTGCTGACCCTGACATCCACCATGGGTCCACCATTTCTTTGGCATGACCCTTGACCCTTTCCTCTGTATAAAAGCCCTGAGTAGCCAAAGCCATGTGCGATTTCTTCTGGCTCTCCCACCCCGACTTTCACCCCGGGGGACTGGAGAATTTGCCCAGGACACAGACTCTAATGAAATCAAACCACTACTTTTGTCTGACTCTGGTGAACCCGCCTGGCGAGCTTACTCCTTTTGGCCACCCGCCGCTGCCTTTTCGAGCTTTACGTGCTGCCCTTTTCTGAGCTTTACACACAGTGTGCTCCCAATACCCAATCTCCAACCATGCTCCATCTCCATAGAGTTATTACTGAGTTAATCTATTCAAACTCTATGGACTGATTAGATTCCAGCTCTCATAATCTGAGTATTTTAGCTCTGAATACTTCTGAATTCAAAATAGATTCTGAGAGGACAACTCCCATTCAAACCCTAAACTTCCAATCTCAATCTCCCAAATCTCAAGTCCACATTACAATGCAAAAATTTAGTCAATCTCCAATAGCTCCAAAGGTCTTAAAATTTTAATATTACCCAAAAGTTCAAGTTCAAAGTCTTACCTGAGATCCAAAGTAAAGTTTTGCAGTGAGCCTCTGGAAGAGTAAACGCATACTAGATATGCCCAGTGTACCCTGTCAGAGGGTGAACTTCTCCATCCCCAAATGGAGGAATGTGGGCATAGAAGGAAGGGAGGTGACTAAAGAAAGTCTAAAATCTAGATCGGCAAACAAATCTGGCAGCGCCACGTGCCTCGTGCCTCATCCAGGGCACATGCGATTGTGATGTTCTCTCCAAAGAATTTTTCATAGGGCTCTGCCCCTATGAACTTGCTGTTTGCAACCCACAGGACCTCACTCTTAGCTTGTCTGCTCTGTTCCTACAGAAAATGTTGGTAAATGTTCCATGCTGTTGGCATCTCTTAATCTCAGGTTCTCCACTGCAGCTTCAGCTTTCTTCTCACATTTTCACACATTGTTTTATCTAGGTAAGGCTTTAGATTCCAACCATGTTACAGTATGTTTTGCCTTCAAGGGCTTCCTTTGAAATCTCAGTGGATGTCTCCATGATCCCTAGCCCATAATTCTGCATTCCCTCAGAACCAGTACCATGTGTGTGATGCCAATGTCTATTACCACCATCTTGAGCAGTAGCCAACCCTCTGGGAACACAGTTACATCAGCCTCTGAGTAAATGGTGTCTGATCCCAGAGAAACAATTCCTAGGAAGCCTTGTGCAAGCAGAATGTCCTCATGGTGTCTTCTCCAATGTCTCTTTTTCCATTTAGATTCATACTCTTGAGCCAGGGATGAATGTGGACTTGCCTCTTCCTGAGTAGTCCTCAAGCCATCTTATCTTTGGTTTATGGTCATGTAAATATCTGTGATGTCCTTAACAATCACCTCTTCCTTAGCCATAGTTTTATTCACAATTTTCTGTCCAAAATGTACATATTTTGAAAATGTCTGCTCCTGATTATCAGAGTAGACCTGACTCAAAGCTCCCAGCAATATCCATGCCGTCCCACTGCCTTCAAATTTTCTCTACCAAAATAATTAGTCCATTACATATAAATTCATCCTCACAATAAGTCTCAGGACATGGGAAAAATGTAGAAACCTTCTTGGCCAGAGTGTAATGTGAATGACCTCCAGTATAATATCCAATAAAATCCTCCTCCTCTGATAATTCATGAGCCTAGTGTTTACTATTCATAATCATATAGATATTCTGGTCTTCTCATCCCCCAACAGAATTACCAATTAAATTTCACTTACAAAATTCTAAAGTTTTTCCGGGCTACATTTCCAAACATTTCAAAATTACTACCACAGCAAGCAATCTCCAGATACTTGTAAAGTTCCTGGGCAAGTTAGTCATGGTAGCAACCTGACTCCTAATACACATTTCCATTTTATTCAGTTCTTCTTTACTGTGACCAAAAGACTTTACAAGAACAACTTATAAAAGGAGTTTATTACGGCTCATGATTTCAGAGTTTCTGTCTGTGGTTGGCTGATTCCATAACTCTGAGGCTGAGGTGAGATAGAAGGTCATGGCAGAAGGATACAGCTTAGGACATGGCGACCATGAAGATGAAAACAGATAAAGAGGAAGAGAAAAGAATTTCAGAAAGAACAAACATTTCTAGGCACATCCATTAGTGCCCCACCCCTGCAGCCTTGATCCACCTCTCTATCGTTACTGCACAGGCAGTAAATTATGATGGACTATTTAGGGTTAGCTCTCATAATCTGATAACTTTACCTCTGAATATTCCTGAAGCAGCAGGAGATTTTGAGAGGGGGCATTATACCATAATGGCATAAATCAATGTGTGTATCAACAAGTATTAAAATAGAAGTGAAAACACAAACACAGAATACTAACATGGAATGATCTTTAGCAAAAGTAGCTATACAAAGTGTTACCTGTCAATGTTTTTTTTTTTTTTTTTTTTTTTTTGGCAGTGCTGGGGATTGAACCCATGACCTTGTGCTTGAAAGGCAAACACTCTACCAACTGTGCTATCTCCCCAGCCCTCAATTCTTACTTTAATAAGGAAGAAATACCAGAAAGGGGCTACCTAACTTTACCCTTTAGAGACAAAGAATAGTAACAGAATAAACCCAATGCTAGCAAAAATGAAGGAAATAACAGATTACAGAAGAGATAATGAAAACACTAATAGAAGACCTGTTGAAAAAAAAAAAAAAAAACAAGTATTGGGTCTTCGAAAAATCAGCAAAGATGAAAGCCTGTAACTAAATTGAGAAAAAAAAGAAAGACAAGACTCAAATAAATGAAATCATTATCCAAACAGAGAAAACAACAATAAATTTACATAACCTTAAAGGAGTATCCTTTTCCTTTTTGTAAGAGAATATCATAAACAGTAACATGTGAACAAATTAGATACCCAGATGTGATGGAAAAATTCTGGAAATACGTATTCTCTCAAGGTGAAGTCAGGAAGTGTTAAAAAATTCAATATGTCGATACTCCTTATTGAAATTGTATCAGTAACCAAAACCTCCCAGCAAACTGCTGTAAATAGTTGCCTTTACTGAAATATTCTGCTGAGTGTGAGGGGAAATAAATTCTATTTAAACTCAAATATTTCTTGAAAATTGAAGAGGAGAAAATACTTCCCAACTCATCTATGAATTCAGCAAGGCTGGAAGTATTCCTAAAGAAAAGGAAGCTACAAACCCATATAACTCATGAATATTGACTCAAAATAATCAACAAAAAGTATTATTCAAGTATTAAATACGATATTGCAAGAATGATATTCTATAATGACATGGCTTGATACAACATGAAAACTGTTAGTGTAAAACCCCACATTAACAGAATGAAAAAGAAAGCATGTATACATCAATGCATATAGTATTAGATTGAAAAAATTCTTTAGTTCTTCACCTAGAAACACTCAGCAAGCAGGACTTGCATGGCAATACCATAACTTAATAAAGATGATGCATTTAATATCCCACAATTATTATTCTTCTCCCTCGAAAATTTGAAAGCATTTTCTCTTTCCTCCGAACAAGGTAACCTTTCCCAATCTCATACACACACAAAATTCTCAATGCTTTAGTCAGAAAAATAAGGCAAGAAAACACCTTAGAAATAACAAAGGTAAAATAAAATTATTTTGGTTTAGGCAAAATGTTCATTTCTATTAATACAAAAAATTTATACACACACACACACACACACACACACATGCACAAACACACACACACACACCCCTGTAGAAGAAAAATAATCAAAAAGCAAATGATATAAAATCTCAACATTGAAAAACCAAGTGTATTCCCACACACCATCAATGAACAATATTTAAAAGAAATCAAGACAACAGATGCATTTAGAATATTATAAATATTTTAGGAACATTCATAACCAATGAGTTGAAAGGCTTATAAATTCTAAAATGTAAAAAGTTGGTGAAAGTTATTAAAGTTACTTGGTGAAAGTTATTAAAAGAATGAAATTAAAGAAAATGCACCATGTGTTCACAGATTGGAAACCCTAATTTGGTTAAGAGGTCTACACTCTCTGCTATCTATGAATACAATAAAATCATGATCAAATATTTCTGCAATATTTTGCAGAAATAGTAAAATTCATCTTAATGCTCATGGAATTTCAAGTTTCTTTATAAATAACAAACCCATCTTGAAAAACTAAACCAAATTTTGGGAGGGGAGATGGCAGAGGGAAAGGGAAAGGCCACTACTTTGCTGGTGGGACCATGGCTGAGGCTCCGGTGGTAACAGAGCCCAAGACTGAGACTAAAGTGAGTCCAGGGCTCAGGGTCATCTTCCTGCCTCTCTGGTGCCAGACCCAGGGTTTGCCACTGTGTTTGTGGCAGCTGAAGACAGAGCTGAGGGAGAATTAGGTGTTGCAGGTCTCATCTTTGAACTACTTCCAGAGCTTCTGAAGGACTTTATTGAAATATGCAGGCAACAAGAATGCATCTGAACATATTGTATATTGTCTGGAGGTTTATTGACTTGCCATCCAAAGTTTGCTAGTGCGTGACCATTTTTGTCTACTGAATGTGAAGATGTCTTCTTAGTGCTTGGCAGATTCGTACTGAGTTGTTTTTGAATTACTGCTTTCAGCATCTGAGATGAACTGCCATGTAAAATCTGGTACCGTTCCGTTCCTTCAGTGTCTACAGGAGTCACATAATACATTGTTGGAATTTGGAAATAATGACCTAAAATATTGGCTCATGTTACCCAGGAAGGGGTATGGAGACCCCAATTCTTCTTGAAATTCTGTCTCAACAATCAGTATAAACAGAAGGACTACCTCTCAGGTCTTTTGCTTGGTTGAATACACTTTGAGAAATGCCTCATTTAGAGGAAAGTGTACCACTGCCTTTGGCATCCTTGCCAATAAATTGCACAAAAAGGACCTTCCTTTCTATAAATGAGATTAAAAAAATTTGAAATCAAGCTGCTTCCCCCCAGGCTATTGCTAATTCAAAACTATGTATAGAATCTAAAGAAATTCCATGTGTTATTTTTTCAGAAATTTTATATCACATGATTATGTTACATTCTCCCTAATGGAGATGCAATTAAGGAGCATTTTCCTTGCAAAGGTTTACTGCAGGGAAGCACCAGATAGCTTATGTAATCTGGATCTGAGGGTCAGGATAATACATCATTAGTTCCTTGCATGACTTACCTTACCCAGCAACTCCAAGCTGCAAGTGTGTATTGTTTTGGGAACTGACTTTCTTTTGAAGTAAACTGCAAAGAATTGACCCACTTTAAATCCTTTTTGGGAGCACTGTCGCCAGTTTGATGTCATAGCTAAAACATCGCACCATTTGTTTTACTTGATTAGAGTTATACAGGCTGAAGCACAAGACGCTGGACTTGGTGTGTCAATTTTATTGTGTATCAGAGATCTTCAACTCAGATCAAGTGAGGATGAGGAAATGAAAGCATCAGTGTGTAAAACAATTTCCTGCCTCTTCCCAGAAAATTGAGAAGTTAGGCAAGCCTGCCAGCTTACAGAATTCTTAATCAAATCCAGTTCGAATGTATTTAACATGTTGGAAGAACTGTATTCACAACCAGATAAAAAATTTGATGGAGAAAATGCACCTGTTACAAATTCTCCTTGATGTGATCTCTTATTAGCTTTAAAAGACCAGTGGCATTTTGATCCTGAATTTGGGCACTGGAAAACATTAAAATGACACTGCCCTTAACTCCTAGGACAAGAAGCCTCTGATTTTGATAATGATTTCAATGGTTATGAAATGTCAATTAATGACACAGATGTTTTAGAGTCATTTCTCAGTGACTCTGATGAAGGTAAAGAAGGTAAACTGTATAGAAAAAGAGATTTGACAGAGCAGCATAAGGAGAAAAGAGACAAAAACCCTATTTGTTCTGAAAAATAAGAGTTGGCTTCAGTGTAAGTTTTTCTGTTTGTTATGTAAGTGAGAATGTATAGAGGTCCAGATTCTTCATCATTCTGAAATGCAAACAGAAGATGTAATTTACACATGTCCAGTTTTTATCAGAGAATTCATGAGAAAATAAATATCTGTTTCTCAAATAACAGAGCATGTTAAAATGCCACCAAGCAGAGGGGAGTTCATCAACTTAAAAAGCATTATTTTTCAAAAGGAAAAGTCCTGCAGTTAACAACATTTCAACAATGGTATTCCCATTTCAATCTCATATTTTCCAAAGGTCATTTACAAGGAAAACACACCTTAGGATTCATTATAAAAATAAACATCAGCTGAGTGAGGTGGCACACACCTGTAATCCCAGGGCTTGGGAGGCTGAGACAGGAGGATTGCGAGTCCAACGCCAGTCTCAGAAATTTAATGAGGCCCTAAACAACTCAGTGAGACCTGTCTCTAAATAAAATACAAAAATAGGGCTGGGGATATGGCTCAATGATTGAGTGTCCCTTGGTTCAATCCCCAGTACCAAAAAAAAAAAAAAAAGAAAAAAAGAAAGAAAGAAAAGAAACATCAAATTGGCAGTGACAGAGCAACTTGCAAACTGTTAGACAATGGAGAATATGATCAGGAAAGTCAATGCTCATTAGATAATTTGAAAGGTGATTATTCTGCAGACCTTGGAGATGATCACAGCAGTAACTAGGAGAAACCACATTGTCATTCTAAAAAGGATGAATGCAATTTAGAAACAGATTTGGAGTCATCTTGTGAAGAAACAGAATGCAAAACGTCTGTTATTTCATCACAAATAGGCAGTCATATGGAAGAAGGAGAAGGAAGAGCGGGGAGAAGTAACAGGCAAACTGTTGCTAAAGGAAGCCTGTGCTATATTTTGAATAAACACCACAAAACATTCCATTGTATCCAAAAAACTTGCAATTCCTCATTCCATAAACTAAAAGTCTTGATTCACCATTACAGAACTGTATATCAGCACAACGAAGAGCAATTATGTTTAGGAAAAGATAAAGCAAGAACCAAGAGGGAACTTGTAAAATGAAAAAAAGATATTTGATTACAAATATAAGGAATGTAACAAACATTTTCTGTGTTCCATAGCATTCCTCTTGCTAAGCACCCTAGTGATTCTCATAAATTATACCACATTGAGAAGCCTAAAGGACATTCTGAAACTGAATCTGTCACATGGTTTCCTGTAACCAGCCTCAGTGCCCTCTTCTTTTTTATACATTCACTGAGTTGAAAAGTCACTTGATGGAACAGCATAATATTGAAGGACAAATCCATTCAGATTATAAAATTCATTGTGATCTAATGGCTGTGGCCAGATTTTCACCCATCACAGTAATTACTTGCAACATTTATATTACAAATACAAGGACTATTATAATGATCTATTCAGAAGCCAGAAAGTAGCAAATGAAAAGCTACTAAGAAGTGAAAAGTATGTCAAACAGCTCACACACAGGGTCATGAACATCACATTCCAAGGAGGCCATTTAATGCTGAAACGAAGAAAATGTGGTTTAATGAAAGAAAAGAAAGCTCCAACTAGTGTTTAAACAAGAGCTGAAGCCCTCCATATGTGTGTGGAGCACACACAGTACCCCTGCATGGCTCAAGGATGTTTACCTGTGGTGAGGTTGGAGAGCAGCATAGTGAGGCATTACAAGTGCACCCATCAGATGAGCAGTGCCTATTTAGAGCAACCGATGGAGAACATTGCTGGTTGTGTTAAGTACAGTACCAAAATAAAGGAGGAGCCCCCTTCTGATACAGAACTCTGCACAAAGAAGAAAACATAGGCTGTGAATCAGAGCACATGAAGCAAGGCCATTCCCTGGGTGACAGTCATTCACCCCTCCAGAACCCTGATTCTTCCAATCCAGGGGAAAGGGATGGTGGTCAGAGAGGGTGTGCAGAAGGCAACCCAGCATTTGATATGGACACTGTACTACAGAGCAACTTTGAAATGAAACTGTAATTCAGAAACCACTTCTCCAGAACAAGTAATATTGTTCAGTCTCCTCCCTGTAAAATAGAAAATGCCATGCCTGAACCCAGTGGGACTGATAGTAGGACTTACTTTCCAAGTTTCCATCTGCCTTTACCAAGGAGCAAAGATGAAGATACTGGGTGGCACAACTTGGGGCAAGAAAACACTGCCAAAAATTCAACCTGTGTTCCAAAAGAGAGTTTTAGGAAACATTCACAGCTGAGGTCATTTGATTTGAAAACTTAAAAATTGATAGGATTTGAATCTTAATTTCTGAAACTTATTCAGGAAAGTGAAGAGAAAGAGGATAGTTTTGATGATTGGGAGGCTTCAGAACACTTAGCATTAAGTAATTCTTTACCATTCAGTAATGACTTAAGAGTAGATGCTAATCAAGTAATACGGTGACGTACAATGACGCTGAAGTTGAAAAACCCCATTCTCCAGTGACTCTACAGTTCATGAGATCTTGACTGCAATCCCACCTTTAATAGGAACTGAAACAGCAACAGTTCCTTCCTTGGATAACCTGAGGGTCGTATGACACAAAGCATTAACAGACTGTGGAGGGCTTGCCTTAAAACAGCTTCATTATCTTCAGGCAGCGGTTGTCCTTGAAATATCAGGGCATCCCACACCAATTTTAGACTTTTTTCCTAAAAAAAAAAAAGACAGGTGAACTTTGTGTAGGAAGTTCCTACATAATAATTTTGTTTCAGAAACATTCTGGCTCCAACAATGCAACATGGGGACAATAGTCAACATGAACACAGGCTGAGAACCAGCCACACCATGGTTTAGGGAAGAATAGGCTGTGCATTTACATGAATGTATAGTATCTATATCACCAGTATTGGCTGCATCCACTAGCTCTCCAGTTGGTTTATTGGTTGGGTTTTTTATTTGTTTATTAAAAAAATGGAACTCTACTCTCTTGTTTGGTGCTAATAAATACATCAAAATACATTGGAGCTTCCTTTTTCAAATTAAGTGTGCATGATTGTCTATGAAATGAATACTAAAGTCCCAGGGTGGGAGGACTAGGGAAAGTGATATGGAGTTCTTATTTTACTTGAATGGGCATACAAAGGTGCCTTGTATAATATATTGTACACTACAGCATCTTATATTTTTTGAGTTGTGACAAAAAGTTACAGTCCTACCCCAGAAAAATTGGAGGTCTTACTCCTTGATTTCAAGATTTGCTTCAAGCTTAGTTTATGAAAACCGTGTAATATTTTTCTAATGGCTCACATATAGAACAATGCAATAGGGGAAAGCTTCAGTAAGTAAACTCTATGGACAATTATTCATAACTAGGAAACACAAATGAAAATTACAGGGACATGCCCTATCACATTTCCAAAGATAGCTTCTATCTAACACCACAGAGGAGCAAGGATTAGGTAGGGTGTGGGTCTTTCCCTGTCCAGGTGACTGGCTGTAAGTGTATATAATAGTCTATCCACCATACAACTCAGTCTGCAGCTGCTCCAGATTAAACACCATCACCATAGTTCCTGCAGTTGCTCCTCAGAGAATACACCCAACAGATAGCAAATTTAGGTTTGCATGGATTTTTGAACACCCTTCACAGCATTTTGTTCACAGCATCATTAACATTAGCCAAACGGCAGAAGAAACCCCTGATTCCATGGAAGGAGGAAGAGATCGGGTAAAGCATTGAAAATGTCAAGCAAACTACTACTGAGGCTTAGGAGGCAGGGAGTTCTGATACTCAACACATGGATGGAAGTGACTGAAGAGTCATCTGCCAGTCACAAAAAAGACATGTGCTGAGATAGTCCACTGTTACATGAGACTCAAATAGACAAAGTCACATAGACAAAGTAGATGGTGGTTCCAGGGCAAGGGTAGGGTAGATAGTTATGACCTAAGAGGTTCAGAGCCTCACTTTGAGAAGATAGAAAATCTTCTGGGAATGGAGGAATGTGAAAGTTAAACAGTAATGTGTTTGCAACAAATGACACAGGTATCTAAAAATGTTTAACATGCTAAGATTATGCAGTGTATATCTAATATTTAATCACATTTTAAAAGGCCAGGAGGGAAATTACCCTGCTCTATGTCACCCAGGCAGGGCTCCTTAGTCTGGAATGCCATAATTTTTTATTATATTCCAGAATTTTCATAGTTTCATAAAAATGCAAATCATACCAACCACATCCTCCCTTTGTAGAGCTTTCAGTACAGTGGAGCTTGCTGACATTTGCCTGGTATGTACCTTCATCAGACACAGTCTTCAAAGCTTAGCAAATAGCCATCTGACTGTGAGTTCATCCACCCAGAAGGACATGGCCAGTAGTAGCTTGGGGAAACTTTGTGGAGATGGAGTTGTAACAACTGGTTTGATGTACACTGATTTTATTAGTGTTAAGGTTAATTTTATGGGCCATCTTGAATGGGTCACAGGTCACCCTGATACTTCACCAGAACTGTCTGGGTGTGTCTGTGAGTGTGTTTGGGGTGAGATCACCTGAATTGGTGGGTGAGTAGGGCAGACAGTCTTTCCTAGTGTGTGTGTCTCTCACCCACAGAGTGATAAAACTTGTGAACACATATTCTGTTGGTCCGGTTTCTTTGGAGAACACTGATCAATGCAGAGACTAGCCACACACTGAAATGAAATGTAGTGTCTCTGAGGTGTCTGCCTTACTCTTTGCAGGATAATCTCACTCTGAATGATCCAATCCTTCTGAGACCCAGCCTCTCTGTCCTTAGGGCAGAAATATCTTGATCAGCAGAGGATAGACCTCACATTCTTTGTAATGGTTAGTTTGAATTGCCAACCTCATGGGATTAAGAGATGTTGATAATTCAGAGGGTTCTGGGTTTGTTAAGGAGGGCATGTCTAGGAATGATTGGAATGTGGGATGGTGAACTGAATTGGTGATTCTCCCTAATCATGGGCAGCACCACCCAATAGGATATTGACTTGGATGGAATTAAAGTTGAAAATACATGGAAGCATATGCAGATGCAAGCTCCACTCTTCTTGAACAGGTTTTTAATTGCTGCTTTGATAATCTGAGGATATATGACTCTCTACTTCACTCCTCCTAAGCAGACTCTGCCAGTTATTCTCCAGGTAGCTTCCAGAAGCCTTGATCTCAGACCGTGGTAGCACTCTTGATCCCTCTTTTTCTGGAACTTCCACCTCTTGGACTGTGCAGCCATTCGTTCCTCTAGCTCTCCAGTCTGCATATGGCCATTGTAGACTATCCAGCTTCTGGTCATGTAAAACAATCTAATAAATTCCCATTTTATAGCCATATTTCCTGTTGATTCTGTTTCTCTAGAGAATGCTAACTAATATACTCTTCTTGACTTGTATTGTGTTTTGGGACACGAAGCTTTATTTTCCTATTAGAATCAATTAAGCAAAGCTATTTTCCAAAATAGCATGTGACATTTCCCAGATGTGACTTACTTTCAGCCATTTGAACATCTTATTTTTTATATTCAGAAGGAAATATAAAAAAGTTGGGTTTCATAAGAATGTAAGGAAATTCACCTGCCAGCTTCAGACCATTTTAATTTCTATGCTCAACTCTAGTAATATAATTTCTCTTAAAACTTCATCTAGCTGCTTCTGATGATTAGAGGAAACTATGTTTCTATTAATTTTAAATTTTAGGATATATAAAACATATACCTGTGAGTTCTCTAATTCTTCATGTGATTAAATGTTAGGACTTCTGATACACAAGGAGAAACACACACTGTGAAGTGTGTGAGGCTCAGCTGGGGACACCCAGCCTGAAACTTATTCATGTACACCTTTTCAAGGTTTCCAAACATGTCCTGAAGCTTGTTACACTAAAACATGCTGCATATACTTAGACGTACATCCTGACATGATACCATAGCTATTGAAGAAACACATGGAAGCATTCCATTATCTCCTGGGTAGTATTAATAATGTCTTCTAGTTTAAGATTTTGGGTCTGGAGAGGGACTGGAAGGTGTGTTCTGTACCAGGTCTATTCAGGACATGCTGAGATTCTGGAGGCTGCTGTAGACACTGGAGAATGTAATCCTCACATATACCTCTGGGAGGATCTTAATATACACTAAGGGCCCAGGGAAGATGAAGAAGGTAAAGGACTTTGGGCTATATCATTAGAACACAGGAGGAATGTCACAGCTGTGACCCTCATAGAAGAATGTGCAGAGTTTTGAAAGGGCCAAGCATACATCCTATGATGCCTGGGAGAGGATTTATGGCTCATGCCTGTATTAGGAACCACCTCCAGATCTCCTGTCTGGTACTTTTGATGTTCATATTCTACACTAAATTGTCCTCTTTTTTTCATTTTGTTTTATTTTATTTTATTTTATTTTATTTTATTTTATTTTATTTTATTTTACTTTACTTTATATGTTGTGGGCCAAACATTCCTTTGATTTATTTTTTGGCCATTATTTACAGGGCACTTGTACAGATGGCTGGACTGGGAGAAGCATTTAGAAGGAAGGTGTGAACAATTTGTTGTGAGCAACAGGTCTATGTATATGAGGAAAGTTAGCACCCTTAGGTACTGACACTCAGAGAATGTGAGCCTCTGAAGAAGCAGACCAGAGAAGCAACAGATTCCCTGTGTCCTTGGAGAGCTCAGTCTGGAAGAAAGGTGATAGAAAATGGTAGGAGCAGCTGTAAATATTTCCGTCCCTCTGATCATGTACAGGTGTTTAGGAGGGACATAACGGTGATGAGGAATGTAGGAAAACATACTAAGGGAAGAAAAAGATCATTATATTAACATTAAGAATAGAGACTTTTTTTCATTTTCCAAGAATCACCATCATTGGCACAGCCAGTGAACATGGAAAGGGCATGATTAGCCAGCTTCATATTACTGTAATGAAATATATGAGGAAAATACATCAGAAAGAGAAAAATATTTTGACTCAGATTCTGGAGGTTCCTGCTGAAGATCAGGTGGCCCCATC
>JAJEJO010042426.1:0-32635 GCA_020662805.1 Glaucomys volans | reverse complement strand
TGGTGCACGCTTGTAATCCCAGTGACTTGGGAGGCTGAGGCAGGAGGATCGCAAGTTCAAAGCCAGCCTCAGCAACTTAGCGAGGCCCTAAGCAACTCAGTGAGACCCTGTCTCTAAATAAAATACAAAATAGGGCTGGGGATGTGACTCAGTGGTCAAGTGCCCCTGAGTTCAATCCCTGGTTCAAAAAAAAAAAATTTTTTTTTAGTTGTCAATGGACCTTTATTTTATTTATTTATTCATATGTGGCACTGAGGATCGAACCCAGTGCGTCACACATGCCAGGCAGGTCTGAGCCACAACCCCAGGCCCCCCAGCCCTCTTCTGTATTTTATTTAGACAGGGTGTTTCTGAGTTGCTTAGGGCCTTACTAAATTGCTGAGGCTGGCTTTGAACTCGCGATCCTCCTGCCTCAGCCTCTCAGGCCACTGAGATTACAGGGGTGTGCCACCCCACCACACCCAGCAAAAAAGGAAATTTTAGTAGGAAAACAAGGAAAAATCAAACACACACTTTTTTTAAACAAAACAGATGAGCAAGTTTGGGCCCTCCCACTGAACTGTCACTTCCTCCTTTAAAATCATCAGGTAAGACTAGATGGTGTCAAAGATCCTTATCAGTCCAGCATCCTGTGATTCCATGATTAGTTTTGCAGATGGACCGTGGGTTGGTAAATTCTGGGGGGGAGGGCAGTCCCCTAGGGACATGGGCTACAGGAGGAGAAAGATAGGGTGATGCTGCAAACTGACGAGCAACCACTCCTTCCCTTTTATGACTTGACTTTGGAAGTCCAAAGGGAGAAAGGGAAGCTGTGCCTAAGAACATCCTTGCACCTCCTCCCCAGACCTCTCTGATGGTCCTGATCAGTCTGAACCCTGGCCGGCCTAGAGCCTGGGGTTCAGACCTGCGGGCTTTCTGCTTCAAGAAGGGTTCTGTCCCCTCTCTCTGCCCCAGTTTATAATCTTCCCTTCCCTGGCCATCCCTTTGGCTTCTCAGGCCCTGCCTGAACCCTCTTCCCCAATCCTGCCAGTGGGCTTTCTGGAAAGCCCCACACTGTGCTGCTGACACAGGAAGGGGAGAGGAGGCCCTGTGGGCGAGTTCCTGCCGAGGCTAAAGCTCTCAGCTGTAGCCCTTGGAGCCTCAGTCATTTCCCTTCCCCCGCCCGCCCAGCTGGGAGGCCAGAAGTTTCATCACAGCTAAGTTGTTGTCCTTATAAGGAAGGCCTCTTGAGCTGCTCCCTAGGGCCAGTCTAGCTGGTGGGGAGCCAGGCTGAGCCTCAGGGCATCTCTAAATGCAGGGGAAGTGGGAATGCCCCAAGCCCAAGTCCCTAGGCTGAGCCTCCACCTGAAGTCACAGACCCTCCAGAGTAATGACAGGAAACACTCAGTTGTGGCTGTAGCCCAGGACTGCAGAAGGTCAAAATCCCAGGTCCTAAAACTTTGGTCTCCTAGGCAAGTTGCTTAAGCCTGTTTCCTAAACTGTCAAATGGAGTGAACATTAAATTTTCCTCATGAGACTTCTGTGGTGACAAGGAGAGATCAACAGTCCATGAGGCTGGAGTTTATTAAGCACTTCCTATGGGGCTCAGCCATGGGCTAAGTGTGCCACAGCAGCCTTGTGGAGGAGAGAGAATCCATCCATTTTACAGACAGGAAAACAGGCAGAGTTAGTATGAAGTCACTCTTGAATTTTTTTGTTTGTTTATTTTTCGTGGTATTAGGGAGTGAACCTCGGGGCCTTGCACTAGGCCAGTGCTCTACCACTGAGCTACATCCAGTTCCTCTTGGGGTTTGATTTTAGGTGTGTCTGTCTTCAAATCTAAAGTATGTTTTTTCTACTTACACCCAATTGTTTCAGGCAGAAATTTTATTTCTTTAATAAGACTATGACTACAGGGAGGAATTTCTGCCATCACCTCTCTGCCCTTCTTGTTCCTTCACACAGCCTCCCGTCACAGAAACCTCCACTTGAGTGAGTTCATGTGGTCTTTTCTGAAAGCTCCATTTGTCTGGGACTTGAGAGGAAGGTTAGCAGAGGCAGGAAAATGAGATGAGGGGGAGACACAAAATACAGTGGCTCCAGAGACACAAAATGCTTCCAGGGCCCAGGCTCAGGTGGGGGTAACTAGAGGAGGCAATAGGGATGGCCCGCCACCAAGCCTCCCCCCATTCAGGGACCCTGTCTGAAGAAGGCAGCCACCTTGTGGTTTGCAAAATCCTGCATGGTACCCACAGGACTTGAGGCCAGAGGTATTGCAGCCTGTTCAAAAAAAGGACTCCCCTTCTCTTCCGTCCTCAAGACCAGAGGGCAAGTTCTTGCCACAACCTTCCTCAGCCCTGTGGCTAGCCACCAACACCATGCCAGCAGCTGTTCCCTTCAAGGTGGCCCTCCAGAAGGGACCTAATTCTTGGGTCAGGGTTGAAGAGATATTCCCACCAATAAAAAGACTCCTTTCAGATGAAGGGGCCTGAAAGTTCTTCTGAGGTTCCTCAGCTTCTGCAGGATACATGTGGTATGGCTGTCACACATCAGATCAGTGACAGGGAAAGTCACAAGGGACACAAGGGTCACAGACACAGTTGATAGGTCCTGGGTCAGGTGCTTCCTGTTATGTTGGTCACAGGGACTGTGTGGTGGCCCTCACAGAGAAGGAAAGGAGCCAGCCTTTGGCAAGTACAGCGGTGCTTTCCCACAGAGAGGATTGGGGAGTATTTCAATCCCCTTTTGTGATTGAGGAAAATGAGGGCCCCTAAGACTTCCCTAAGACTGAGAATTACCCAAAGTCCCTGGGTGGGATTTGAAAATTGGCAGCCTGACTGAAGAGTTCTGTCCATGAGCTCAGGGCTTCCCTGAGCACATTTGAGGTGCTGAGATGTGTCAGGGGTCCATAGGAATAAAGCAGAGCCCAGGTCACCCCTAATCAGCACCAGGTTCAGAAGGTTAAACAGCTGGAACCACCACTTTAAAACCTTTATAAGAAACACATGTTCATAAGAATCATCAATCGAAACTGGGGGAAATTGTGTCAGGGTGCCACATTTGTGCATGGTCTTAAGATGCCTTGCACAGATTGCTTATTACTTGCAAAAGAATAAACATTAACCACACAGCACAAAATCAGATTCCTTGCTCAGGTGATAGAAATGAACAGCATCACTCAGAGTCAGATGGATGTCATGCCTCCAGATATGGCACCCTGAAAAGGACCCACCCACCATCCATGCAGGTTTCTGGCCAAGAATCTATAGTCTCAATCTCAAACCCCAAAGGAGGAATAATCTATTAAAAGGCTTAGGAGGAAAAGACTATTCCTTCAAAATGACAGTGTCATGAAAGACAAAGACAGACTGTGAATGTTTCAGATTAAAGGAGACTAAAGAGAGTTGACAATTGTATGTAATAGCTGACCATGACAGGAGGAAAAATATGATACATATTATTGTGTCATGATAAAAAATTGGAATATAAAAAATAAACCATTACATTGATACTAAGTTTACTGACACTGATAACTATGGCATGGTTACAAGAGACAATATACTTACTTTTAGGAAACACATACTGAAGTATTTAGGGGTAAAGGGTCATTGATAACCAACTTTCCAATGATCGAAAGAAAAAAAACAATGTGTACACGTGGAAGAGAGAAAGTGCTGAAAAGATAAAATAATGGGTCAATCTGGGCAGAGTGTGTGGGTGTTCTTTGCACTAGTCTTATTCTTGCTTTTCTGCTTATTTCCAAATAATGTGTTTTTTAAAACGAGAAAGCACTGCTCCTCACATTTAGATCCTGGCCTAGAGAAATACTGAGGGGGACGGGGAATTGGGTAGGGCTGGATGAAGTTAGCAGGGACCCAGCACTGGGAGAGACAATGCCCGCTCTCCAGGGAGGGGGCCCTGGAATGTGTTTGGGGAACGGTGATGCCAACTGCCACCTACCCTCTGCTCCCTCAAGGCCAGCCCTGAAGCTGGTTGCCACACCAACAAACAGGCCTGGGACAGGTAAATTTCATAAAAAGGAATTTATTGCCAAACTTCAAAAAAGGCGCTTCATAAGCAGAGGACACAGAATACCTCCCCCCTAGGGAGAGGCAGAAAGGTGGCCAAAGCATGGGAACCAGTGGCATTTGGTCACTGAGATGGTCCCAGAGCTACTTGCCCTGCCACTCAACAGAAGAAGAAACTGAGGCCCAATTCCTGACAGCAGATGACTTGGCTAAAGCCCCAGTCAGTCCTGGCTGCTGGTGGGGGAAGCTGTTCCCTGAGGACAGGGAGTTATGTGATGGTGGGCACCCGATAACATTCTTGCTCTCATCCAGAAGAGATGGAGGGAAAGGCAGACTGTGTCATAGGAGCCCAGAGGATGATGAGGGCTCATGAACCATGGCATTGCTGCTCACCTCTGTCCCTGCCTGGCTCAGATCAGAGAGGGACCTGCCCCTTCTGATCTCTGCCCACTCCTCTCAAAAACAAAGTGACAATACAGTAATGAAGACATCAACCTGCACTAGCAGGTCTCAGTGGACATGAGTGGTGGCCAAGGGTGGGTGGGGGCAGTGGCAGAAAGGCCAAGGCATGCTGCTGTGGCCCTCTCTTCTCTTCTGTAAACAAAACTGCATGTGGAGAAACCTCCTGGGATGCCCCCACCCCCATGCCTCAAGACCCCAGGCTCCACCCTCAGTCTAGTTACTGCAGCAGGACGAGACTAGATGGGCTCTCAGAGTCAGGCACAATGCGGGACAGGGCTTAGGAGGGGACCAGGACTGGACCAGGAAGGGAGGGAGGAGAAAATCCACCTTCAACTATGAAGTTAGGAAGGGCAGCCCACCAGGGGCCTAAGCTAGAGAGGGGATAGAGGGGAGAAGGAAGTGATGTCACACTCCAGCATGCCCATCAGTGTGTGAGGAAATGATGGAGACACTGAACCTATTTGATTTGAGGAGGAACCACAGAGACCCAGATAAATCCTATCTGGGGAGGCACAGAAGTTAGAGGGGGGTTCTGAGGGCTGATTTATGATAATCTCATACAGATTTTTCTAATGTTGACACTGAGCCACTCAGGGGTTCACCCCTTTGGGAGTGTGCAAGGCTGGACACAAGCTAGTCCAGAAGCAAAAACCGAGCTAGGAGACCCTCTGAGTTCCTCTTCTTCCCTGAAATCCTCCAGACCTGTGCCTCCAATTGCAGTTCATCAAAGAGGAGACTGCAGAAAATGCCCTTGCTTTGCAGAAAAATTAACGGGCCCAGATGGGAAGCATCTGCCTCAAGAGGCCCCAGCAGAGTCCCAGGTTTCACCCAGCTGAGGGATGATCCGATAGCCTACACCCAAGGCCTCTATTCAGAATAGGTGGGAAGGAAGCTGACTTGGAGGCTGTCGGGGAACATCTCAAGATGGAAGGAGGGGCGACAGTGGGGCTCAGCTGTGCTCTATTCAGAAGTCAGGAATGTAAACTACTGGGGGTGGGGAGCAGAGATGATGCCACCCCAGAAACCCCAAGAACTGTGCCAAGGCCCTGGGGAAGTTTGGAACAACCACTCAGCACACAGGGCCTGAGTGTGTGCTCCTAGCCCAGAGCCCCAGATGAGGCCAAGCCAGAGAGAGACAGTGGTGCTGGTTGGCACCTGGCACCACTGGCCAGGGCAGAGTGGGAAGGACACCAGGAGTCTCTTCAGGTCCTGACCAAACCCTGACATGCCCAATGGCCCTCTATAGCCAAGTTGCACAAGCACATTTCTTAGTAGGGCTGGGCTTTGATGGGGCGGCCAAGAGGACCTGTGCCTCTAGCCCAGTAGGCCTACGGTGCACTTCTCCTGTAGAGGGTCACCAGTTCCTTCCGCTTCTCCCTTAGCCCAGGGGCTTCCTGGCTCAGGTCTCCCAAATCTTTCATTTCCTGCAGGACCTGAGTGGCCTGCCTCAGCTGCTCCACAGCCTGGCTGAGCAACGTCTCAGCACTCACCGGGGGTGGCTCACTGCCCAGCACCTTGTTCAATAGTTTCTCTGTCTGTTCTGAGGCCATCTTCACCTCCAGCTGGGCCCGATACAGTCGTTCCTTGGGCAGCCGTGGATGCCGGGGGCCTTCCCCAAGCAGGTCCCCAAGGGAGGAGCAGCGTGGATGGAACTGAGGTGGCAAGTCCCAGGGGGGCAATGCTGTTGATGTTGTTGCATCCTCTGGGGCAGTTCCTGGGGTGCCTGTACCCTGGGATGGCTTGGGCTCAGGACCATTATCCACACCATTCACTGAGAATTGTGCTGAGCCTGGGGCAGAGGACCCAGGGGCCCCAGAACTCTGGGCTGGCTCAGAAGCTTCCATCCCACTCAAGCAGGCTTTCATTTTCTCTGATAAGATTTTGGGTGGGGGTGTAGGGGGCTTCCCACCCGCCCTGGGAGCAGCCTCTGCAGTCTCAGAACAGGGTACCTGAGACAGTTCAGCACTCTCCAGAACAGGGAGCTCGTTGGGGCTGGGGCTCTCCCAGCTCACCTTCAGTTTGTCAGGCAAGATGCTGTTGGGGGGCTGCTTAGAATCACTGTCTTCCCCCACTAGGATCTCCGAGTCCTCTTGGCTCTCAGGATGGGCTTCAGAGGTGGCTGAGACTGGGGTTGGTGCTCTCTCCCCCGAAGGGGGCTCCACCTTATCACTAAGGTTGCTGGTCTCAAGTGCTGAGGAAGGCTTGGTAGGAGGCATAAGGGGCCGAGGTGTCTCCCAGGGCTGGACTGCACTGACATCATTGCTGGGGGCAAACACTGGTGGCCCACTGTCCGGAACATCAAGGTCCAGGCGCAAAAGCCCATCAGAAGCTGCATTGGCTACCTGGTAGGGGGATGGGATCTGGGTGTCACACTGGTTGACTGGCCATTGAGTCAAATGTTGGTTCCCCCAAGTCTCAAGCTCATTCACTTCTGCTTCCCTTCCTAGGGACCTATGTCCCATCTGTCAGTTCCTCTCCAGCCCTTGCCTAACCAGCTGGACGCCAGAGGAAAACCCCTATACCAAATGGGCTTACCTCCCCATCTGACTCTGAGGACCCACAGGGATATCCAAAAGCCTGAGTCATGGGGACCTTCTAGGGGAGCTTCAGAGGCCTTGGAGCAGGGCTGGCAGGAGGCTTCTCCCAAGGTTCTTCAGATGCTGGTGGTACTGACAGAGACTCCACTCCCTTTTACACACCCCATGTGATGTGGCCTACCTGACCTAAGTCCTTCGGGACCCTCACAGAGGCATTCCTCCAGAAGGATCTCGAGTTCAAAGCCAGCCTCAGCAACTTAGCGAGGCTCTAAGCAACTCAGTGAGACCCTATCTCTAAATAAAATACAAAATAGGGCTGGGGATGTGGCTCAGTGGCCGAGTGCCCCTGAGTTCAATCCCCAGATCCAAAAGAAAAAAGAAAAAAAAAATATTATCACCTGCCTTTTCCTCAGTATTGCCTTGTCAACTGTGAATGCCAACCTGGCTGTTGTTCCCCAGGTCTGGGCCTCTCTCTCTCTAGAGATGCTCATTCAGGGGCACTCTACCACTGATCTGCATTCCCAGCCCTTTTTGTTTTATTTTGAGAAAGGGCTTCATTAAGTTTGAGGCTGGCCTCAAACTTGTGATCCTCCTGCCTTAGGAATACAACTGTGTGCCACTGCATCCCATTTGGTCTCTCTTGCTTTCTATTCCTTGGCTGCTGCTCTCCAGCTCCCAAATGTCACATTTGCTGAGGTTCTTTCATGACTCTAAAATTTGACCCCTTCATCAGCTGCACTGGTCTAAAAGGAACACCCCCTGACCCCTCACCCTTGCTCATATATTCTCCCAAATTCCCTGTGCCCAGTCTTTAGACCTTTGACACCACTGACCACCTTCCTGCTCTGTCCAATCCCAGCATTCAAGCAAGCCCAGGTGGCTCTTGCTTCCCAGTGTCTCTTATGGGCCCTTCCCTTCTCAACCCCATCTGGAACCTAGAGGGCCACCTCCCCCAGTTCTTTCTCTCCCTTAACCCAACCCACCCAGAGGGCCTCAAACTGACCTATGGAATGTGCCTTCCCATTCTGTCCCCAACTCTTGCACTCAAGGCCTCCACAAATTCCTCCCTAACCTCACCTTCCCAGACCAATCTCCCAAGTCAACAGAGTCACTTGCACACCTTGAACTGCTCTGCCCCATGCCTCAGCTCATATCATTCCTTCTGCCAGGAATCCCATCATTCCAAGTCTGCCAACTGAAACCCCTGCTACCCTTCAAGTGTCAGCTCAAATGCCAGTGGCTCCTCCATGGTCCCTCCTGCCCACAACCTCACAGAACTCTCCTCTGTACAAAATTAGACAGCTCTGCCTGGGAGAGTCTGTGGTCAGGTCTATCTTCCAACTGGAAGCTGAGTTCTGAGGGGCAGGGACTAGTCTCATCACCTCAGTTTCCCTCTGGTCAACTCTGTCTAACGCCACTGTATAGCCCATAAATGAAAAAGACTTTTGGCTCAGGGACATCTGAGTACATATGGCACAGGTACCCCCATTGCCCTTCCTGTACATCACTCAGCAAGTCCCATCTCCAGGTGTCCTCAGGAAAGAGACTTCCCCATGCCTGGCTGCCATTCTAAAGAGTTGGAGCCCCAGGTCCAACTGACCTCCCACCATCCAAACTGAAGGCACAGCCTTACCTCCTTCAGGTGGATTCTTGTTGGTGGCCGGCGCCGCTGGCCCCCCCGCACCCGGTCCCGTGTCACATGCTCCAGGACACAGGTCTTGTCCACCTTTACCTGGGAAGGAAAGGGAAGCAGGTCAGCCCCACCAGGCCTTGGGGAGAGTAGAAAACACCCATTGCTCTGACTTAGGAGCAGAGTCTACATCCTGCATTCTCACTTGAAAGGGTTAGCATCCCCCCAACTGCCAAGGTGTCTTGCTGTTTCTGGACCTCTGCTTCTAAGTCTACACTGCCACTAGCAGTCTATCTCTCAAGTCTGAGGCTCTCCTGTTCTCTGCAGCTACCCTCTTTGCTTCAGTCTTTCTAGGCTCTCAGTCCTTACCCATTAGTCTATTATAAAGATCTAAGCAACCCTGAGGCTGCTACAGGGCTTACCTGGGGAGTAGGAAGTGGGGAGAAGCCAGACCACAATCCCATGGTATCTGTCTTCCAACAAAGGCCTTCCCAGACCCCTGCATTTCTCCCAGGTTTGTGGGGACAGCCCAGAAGAGTAAGGTCTCTGCCCTTTGAGTCTGAATATCTGGCTTTCTGAGGGTCAGGAAAGGAGGTCAAAAGTAGCTGGGAAGCCAGAGTAAGATTCACATGGGAAATCTGGTCTTTCAACCCTGGAGTGGCCTGTCCTTGTGATAGAGTGGAGGCTCAAGTTTGTCTGGAGTTCCAATAGTCTCTGGACTCAGTGGAGGAGCAAGCAGACCCTCCTCTGACAAGACTGGGGGTGAGTCCTAGGCCATGGCTCCTGTATTCTCCCCCAAAACCCACAGTGTGGCCCATCAATACTCTTCCTGCAAACAGGAATGCTTTCCCCAGGTAGTGAAGAACTAAGCATGACACAGTGACACAGGAGAGCAACATAGGAGCCACAGCTGGGAGTCAGAGGATCTGGATGTTAGGAGGGTCTTGTTTGGGAAGGTTTGCTCCCCTCAGGCTTCATCCTCCACAATCCAAGGTAGCCCTCAAGGTCATTTTATATTCTTTTTTATTATTATTATTGAGTTGTAAGTGTACACAATACCTTTATTTTATTTTTACGTGGTGCTGAGGATCAAACCTAGGGCCTCACGCATGCTAGCAAGCGCTCTACTACTGAGCCACAAACCCAGCCCCTCAAAGTCATTTTAGATCAAATAGCTAAGGATCCATGATGTTAAAGACAAAGACAAATTCTCCCTAGGAGATCATGACCTTGTGGGACATGGTGCCCTCCCTGAGCCTGATCGAACCTCAGTTGCCACAGTCACCACTACAGCATAGGTGGCTGAGGTCACTGCAGACAAATTGAGACTGAGGGCTGCAAACCAGCCTGTAAACCTTGCCCAACTTCATGGGCAAACTGAAAGGGAGTTCTCAAGCTGAGCTCACCCCCAGCCCTCTCTTGCCTGGGTCACCCACTGTTTCCAGTTGAGGCTGAGCTGGGAAAAGCCCATGGCTGCAACCAATTAAATTCTACTATACCACTTATGTGCTTTTTTTTAAACTGGGGATTAAATTGGGGGCACTTTACCACTGAGCCACATTCCTAGCCCCCTTTTGCCCTCCTATCCCTTTTTATTTTGAGACAGTCTAGCTAAGTTGCTTAGGGTCTCGCTAAATTGCTGAGGCTGGCCTAAAACTTATGATCCTCCTGCCTCGGCCTCCCAAGTCAATGGGATTATGGGTGTGAGCTACCACACCTGGCAGCGTACTTCTTAATTTAAAACAAGTTACTTAATTTGCTTATGCTTCAGTTTCATCTGTAAAATGGACACCACCACCCACTTTGATGGACTGTTATGAGGGTTAAATGAAGTGTACCCCAGGTTGTCCTGGTGTTTGTAGCAGTGACATAAGTGAGGGATAGTCTGGGGCAAGGTGGGCAGGATCCTCTCCCAGATCACACATGATGGCCACACATGATCCACAAGACTGTATCACACCTCATCAAAAGCCTTGTTCTTGCCTCGGCTGATCCCTTCATTGAGGGCTTTGATCCAGGATTCTTTCTCTTCCCCACTGGGTGCCTGGAATTTGATGTCATTGACCTGCAAGGGATGGATGGTAGATACTTTATAGAGCTCACATTTAGGGTCACATTTTCATGCCAGATCCCAAAGTCAAACCAAAATGACCCCACATCAGGTCTGACATTGGGACTTGAAGGCTAGTGTGGGGAAATACAAACAGAGAAGGGGCCCTCCCCGGCCCATAGCTGCTGGAGGCTTGGACTGGCAACAGCCTTATCCTGTGGAAAGAGCTTGAACCTGAACTCCCAAGCCAGCCGCCTGATCTCTGGGCTTCAGTTTACTTTTTGTGTTTGTTTTTGTTTTGTTTTTTGGTACTGGAAATTGAACCCAGGGGAACTCTATCACTGACTACATTGCCAGTCCTTTAAATTTTTAATTTTGAAACAGGGTCTTGCTAAGTAGCTCATGGCTGGCCTCAAATTTGTGATCCTCCTGCCTCATCTTCCTGAGTCACTGAGATTACAGGCATGCACCACCATACCCAGCTTCAGTTCTCTTTGTAAAGTAGTAATAGTCTTAGTCTACACCCATGCCAGCCTGAGTATAATGACAGAGGTGACAGGCATGAGGGGTGCCCATAATGAAGTCTCACTGGACCCAGGACCACTCTCAAGCTCTGTAGAGAGCCCCACACCCAACCCTGGCCCCACTGAAAAATATGCCCCAACTCCTAAAGTCCCAGAGTCTCCTTTGTGGCCTTGAATCAGATCATAATGAGGTTATTGGGAAGTCAACCCTAGCCCCCATCATACAGATGAAGGCTCCACAGATAAGATGGCACTGATCCTAACATAATCCCTCCTGACTCCCACCTTCCCACCCACATCAACCCCAATCCCTCCCCATTGCAGGCAGGAGCTCTGGAGGGGCAGCTGAGAGCCCTGTCCCTACCAAACCTAACGGCCAGAGAGGAGAAGAGAGGAAGGTAATGAGGCTGCCTCATGCAGTAGAGAGAGGAATAGAGCTTCCAGACTGGGACTTTACCACTTAGGCAGTCTGACCTTGAGCCTCAGTTTCCTCATTTATAAAAAAGAATACCACCACAATCTGCCTCAGGGAGCTAAGAAGATCATTTAAAATGATGTATGTAGGAAAATGCAAATTAAAAATACACTGAGATTTATTATCTGCAATTCAGAATGGCAGCCTTCAAGAATACAAACAAATTAATGCTGGAGAGGAAATGGAGAAAAAGGAACATTTTTACACTACTCGTGGGATTGTAAATTAGTACAACCACTATAGAAAACAGTATGGAGGTTCCTCAAAAGACTAGGCATGGAACCACCATAGGACTTAGCTATACCACTCCTCAGTGTTTATCCTAAGGAATTACAGTCATCTTACTACATCCATACATTCATACCCATGTTTATGGCAACAACATTTACAATAGTCAAACTATGAAACCAACCTAGGTGTCCATCAGTGAATGAGTGGATAAAGAAAATGTGGCATATATACACAATGGCGTTTTACTTAGCCATAAAGAATGAAATTATGTCATTTGCAGAAAAATGAATGGAACTTAAAAACATGTTAAGTGAAATAAGCCAAACTCAGAAAGTCTAAGGTCATATGTTTTCTCTCATATGTGGAAGCTAGAGAGAAAAAAGGGGAAAAAATCAGGGAAGGGGGTATCTCCTAAAATTAGAAGGAAGACCTTTAGAGTTTAGGAAGAGGATCAGGAAGCAGGGAAGAGAGTACTGGAAATGAAATGGAACAAATTTCCAGGTGCAGTTTTGCATGCCTGTAATCCCAACAACTGAAGAAGCTGAGGCACGAGGACTGAAAGTTCAGGACCAGCCTCAGCAATTTAGCAAGAACCTGTTTTCAAACAAAAAATAAGCTAGATTTAGTGGCACGCGCCTGTAATCCCAGCAACTTGGGAGGTTGAGGCAGGAGGATCACAAGTTTAAAGATGGCCACAGCAACTTAGTGAGACCCTGTCTCAAAATTTAAAAAAAAGGGCTGAGGATGTGGCTCAGTGGTTACGCACACTGGATTCAATCCCTGGTACCAACAGTTGTTGTCATCATTGTCATCATCATCATCAAAGTAAAAATTTTAAAAATTAAAAGGACCAGGGATATAGTTCAATGATAAAGCACCACAAGTTTAATCTCTAGCACTGAAAAAAAAAAAAAAAAGAAAAAGAAAAGAAAGAGAAGAAAGAGAAAGAAAAAATTGATGAAATTATGTTTTGTGTGTATACAAATATGTTACAAGTTAGCTCAATGGCTCAATGTTTTAGTTTGTGTGAAGCCCTGGGTTCAGTCCTCAGCAGATAAAAAATAAATAAAAGATGTGTCTAATTTATATACCCATGTTCACAGGAGCATTATTCACAATAGCAAAAATGTGGAAACCATCCAAGTATCCATCAATAGATGGGTGAATAAGTAAAATGTAGGGAATACATACAATGGAATATTATTCAGCCTTAAACAGGAAGGAAATTCTAACACATGATACAATATAGATGAATCTGGAAAATATTATACTAAGTGAAATAAGCTAGCACAAAAAGACAATGATTCCACCTATACAAGGTATAAAAGTAGTCAAAATCATAAAGAAAGAAAATAGAACACCGTTTGCTAAGAGCTGGGAGAATAAGAAACAAAGAGCTTAGTGTTTTTTGTTGTTGTCTTTACTTTTTATTTTGAGACAGGGTCTTGCTAAGACTGCTTCAAACTTGTGATCCTCCCTCAGACTTCCAAATCGCTGGGATTACAGGCATGTGCCATTACGTCTGCTTCAGCTTGTTTTACAAGATAAAAAAGAGTTCTGTGGCTGGGGTTGTGGCTTAGTGGTAGAGCACCTGCCTAGCATGTGTGAGGCACTGGGTTTGATTCTCAGCACCACATATAAATAAATGAATTAAAATAAAAGTCTATCAACATCTTAAAAAAAAAAAGAGTTCTGGAAATAGATGGTAATGATGGCTGCACTACATTGTGAATGTATTTAATGACACTGAACTAACTGTACTTTAAATGGTTAAGGTGGCAAATTTTATGTTATGTGTTTTGACCACAATTTTTTAGAAGACTTTTTTTAATTTGAAAAAAAAAAAAAAAAAAAAAAAAAGGCATATCTATAGTACTGAATCTGGAGCTTTGCCCAGTGTAGTAATTCCCTAGTAGTAGGAATTAATGCGTTGTCTTTCTTCTGGATAAACAGTCCCAATTTTGTCACATGGAAAATGGGATAATACAACCTACTACAAAGCAATGCTGAGGGAATTAAACATGATTAAAGCCAGGGCCTGGCACATAGTAGGTATTCAGAAAATAATTACTGAATGAGCCAAAAAGTGAATTGGCCCAAGGTTCCTTCCTTTGCCCTGTTTTTGGACCACTGCCTACTCTGACCTCAAGATGCCCTAGTTCTTTGTTGGTGGTGGCCGGCCTGCCCATCCCCCGCCCTGGTATTATACAGCGCCTTCCCTGCTGCCACTCTCCCAGTTATGTAACGCCACACTACAGTCAGCCTGGCCCCCTCAGCATCCTCATTATATAACTTCCTCCTGGCCACAGAGCCTCCTCCTCATACAGGGCCTAGGTATCCCCCTCCTCCACACCAGCCATAGCCAAATGCTCATTTGCATGACCAGGGTAAATTCAATCCTGGCAGCAGATCTGCAGTTAAGTCAGAAACCCCAGGGCACCTTGGCAACTGCCTCTCAGTCCAGCCATCAGAGATGCTGGGGATCAGGGAGGGACCGTGCTTCATTCAGGGGCTACAAAGGTCACCTAACCCTGTGATGGGAAAGTGGGTCTGGGGTCATCACCTCTGACCCCAGCTGCTGCACCTATTCAGGGGCTCCAAGCTGGTGACACCCTTGCAGGCCTTAGCATCCCTAAGGGCTTGAGAAAAATACAATGTAAGTCAGTAGCAAGGGAACAAGCGTGGAGCAGGAAGAGTCAGACGGCTGTCTGTACTACTCTGGATCTCACAGGGATAAGAACAGAACTATTGGATCCCACTCACCCTAGAGCCCCTTCCCCACTGGCCCAGACCACCAAATGCAGGCTGGTGAGAAGTGGGTTGCTCCCCTGGGAGAGGGAATTCAAGGTTACATGGGACCAATCTCTACCCTAAGACACCCTGTAATCCTGGCTCAATGAGCCAGGCATTCCACAAGGATGACTGGAATAGAGATGATTAGCACAAATACCAAGAAGTTATGTCCTGAAAGGCCACAGGCTACACAGGTCCCTGCCACAAGCCCTTTCAGGAAATCCCAGGAACACTGGCCCGGCTAGGAGCTCAGATGCTAATAAGACTGGCCACAGAATAGACCCACAAGGCCTGGGGGAAGGGGGAAGGGCAGAATGGCAGAGAGGAAAAGTGGGGGAGGGGGAGAAAGGAGACAGGAAAGAGGAAAGCACCAAGCTGGCCAAGACCAGCAGGGCAGCAAGGCCCAGCAGTGGCCACCCTGCTTCCTGGCAGCAGCTGCTTGTGACCTCATGGGCAGGGGTGTGGGGACGGAGAGGCAGGGGGAGAGGGGTATGCAAGACACTGGAGTCTTTGTTTATTTGATTAGAGGGGAAAAAAGCGGCCTCAGGACCAGACAGTTAGGGTCACATGACCTCCTGGCCGGCTGGAGGCTGCACTGAGGACCTCAGGAACACCCAGGGAGATGGGAAAGGCCAGAGGGTGGAAGGGTGAGAGGATACATGTGGTGCCTTGGGCCAGGTCTCCCACCTGACCTCTGGGGAGCCCCTGCTCAATATGAGAGGTGGGTCAGGGGCCTTGAGCTGGAGCCAGGCCATACCTTTCCCTCAGGTGGCCACCACCACTGGCTCCACAGCCCCATCTTCCAATGGATTACCCTGTTCCCAGAGTCACCCAGAGTCAACTTGAACCCTCAGCAGGGTTGGAGAATGCGAAGAAGGTACTGGATGAAGAAGTTGAAAGTGCAGCTGCACAAACAGGCCTCTCTGAAGGTGATGTCCCAATCGGAGCTGGGCCCCACTCACCCAGCCCACTACCAGCTGGTTCTAAGAGTTGGAGAAAGGAGATGATCCACAAAACAGCATGGGCAGAGGACAGAGGCAAGCCCTCCCCTCCATGCACATACTAAGAGGCATTCACAAAGACCTCAGCAGAACCAAGGTCAGGGAGACACTCAGCCACACATAAGGAGGTGCACATACATGTGCCAGACACACAGGCACAGACCTTCACATACATGATACTCTGCATCTCAAACATATACATGCATACAGCACCCACTCAGAGAGACAGTGGTCTCTAGGACAGAGTAAGGGCTGAAAGATCCAGAGCCTGAAAGATCAAAATGTGACCCTCTTTTCCTCAAAGAGCCCTATGCAGCAGATATTGGGTGAACCTGGGCCCAGCTACATGAATCCTTAGGACACTATAAACCTGCCCCTGCCCTGGGGCACATCCTCCAACTCGGGGCTATCAGAGCTCTACAGCCCTCTCCAGGGCAGACATGCTTGCTTCTCTGCCCCACCCCCTACAG
The DNA here is from genome assembly GCA_020662805.1 of Glaucomys volans. NCBI lineage: Eukaryota > Metazoa > Chordata > Mammalia > Rodentia > Sciuridae > Glaucomys > Glaucomys volans. Next base: position 16,455 of record JAJEJO010042426.1, on the reverse strand, counting down.
AGTTGGACCAAGGGTTAATAAGCAAAGCATCACAGTCTCCTCCTTTTCCAGGGTTCAAGGCCCCAGGACTACAGAGGACTGAGCTCCTGGCCCCTAAAACTGGAAGAGAAACAGAATGGCCTCCAGCAGGCCCAGATGGGACCTACTCCCCAGCAGCCAGCCTCTGTGACTCAGCCCCACTCTGCAAGGCTGCACATGACATGCAGAGGTTAGGGTGAGGTGTGGTGAGAGCTGACAAGAGTTGGCAAGAGGTGCTGCACGCGCAAGCCTCAAACCCAAACGCCCTCCTAACACCTGTGAAACTGCACCAGGTGTCAACACCCACCAGACTCCCAGCCAGAGAAAAGCGGTGCAAACAGTAAACTTCATCTGTGCACAGACCAGGTCCCAGGGAAAGGCTCTCTCAGGCAAGAGACTTTCCCCAGCTACAACCAAGAAAGGAAAGGGTAAGGCAAGGAAAGCTGGAGACTGTGGGCCTCTTAGCTCTGGGCCCAGGTGAAGGGAAGCACACATCCTTACTCCTATCTGACTATTAGGGTATTGCAGACCTAGTGGGATACAGGCCTTACCCACAGCTCTCCTGCCTTAGCCCTGGGCCTCCTGTGAGTTCGGAGTCCAGAAGAAGGCCAAGGGCCTTTCTTCGAGTGACTACTCCCAACCACAGCCTGGAATGGAGGCCTCAGGGCCTAAAAGAGGAAGAGGAAAGGAGGGCTCTCAGTCAAACCCTAAGTATATCTTCCAAACCAGGGTCTGAGGAGCCTCCAAGACCAAATGAGCAGAAGGTCTAACCTGTGGCACTCACTGGGTTTGGACCTCAGCTTATTCAGCAAAAAACCTGCAGGCTGCTTCTCAAAGGCCAGACTGCTGCACCCACCCAGGAGTGATCTTCCCAAGTAGAATCTGGCCTGGAGGGAGGCAGGGAGAAGTGGGCATATCCCTACCTTGTTTCCTGGGGATCTCAGCAGGATAAAGCGGTGTTTCCGCTTGAGGAGGGCACGGAGGTCCTGGCATTTCTCATAGCTACCCAGCTCTACTGTCTCCACACACTTCTGCTCATCCTGGGGAGAAAGACAAAAGCAACATGAGTTGATGAGAGCCAAACCCACCAAGGTCATCAAAACCCAGGTCATGCCCAGATTCTGATCCCACTCAGGAAGGACATCACATCACCAAGCTGTGGTATTCAGTGGCCAGTGCTCAATATGTATGGACTAGAGGGAAGCCCTCAAAGCTTACCATTCAGGTAAGAAATGGGGCCCCCAGCCAAGGGGTGGGTATTTGTCTAAAGGCTAAATCCAGTGGCTTAAAGCCAGAGGAGGAAAAGGAATGTCTGGAAAGGCTTAGAAAATGATACCTGGGGCCTGTGCAGGCCCAGAGGCCAGGCAGAGATTTGTGGAAGAGGTAACCTTGGAAAAGGGATGCAGGATGTCACAAAATTGGGAGAAAGAAGACTTTCCAACTCAGCAATGATCCTGCGTTGGCTCCCCGACTTGGCATCTTCCTCTGCTCATCCCTGGCTGGGGAGAGTGGCCCCTCATCCCAGACTGCAGGCCATACAGCAAAGAGAGGGCAAGAGCTCATTCAAAAGCATCCTACCCTATCCCCTTGTGTGCCACTCCAAAGCCTCGTTGCTAGGCAGGCCAGTGGCCAGGACAATGTCCAGCCTCTACTGCTGTCCAGGCTGCCTTTCTGCCCACTAGCCCTGATACTTAAGCGTTTTCTCCACAGGCTCTACCCATTAGGTGCCTCTCCAGCAAGCTGCCTGGGACAACCTCCTCTCTCAATGGTGGTCAACTGGTTCCTCTTCCAGGGAAGACCCAGCTAAAACAACTTCCTAGGAAGCAGAAGCAGGCCCTTTGGGGAAGACCTGGAGATTGGCTGACAAGTTAAGGACACTTGCTGATGTCCAACACGTAGTGAGCACTTTTGCCTCCCTGATTCTCCAGAGCCACCTAAGAACCCTCAAAGCCTAGAGTTGCCAGACAAAGTGGTGCCCATAATCCCAGCTTGGGAGGCTGAGACAGGATGATCACAAGTTTAAATCCAGCCCGCGCCACTCAGTGAGGCCCTAAACAACTTAGTGAGACCCTGTCTCAAAATAAAAAATAAAAAATAAAATGGTCTGGGGACACAGCTCAGTGATTAAGCACCCCTGGGTTCAATTCCCAGTACTTTAGTATCTGCCTCATTTGACAGGTGAAGAGAATGAGAATGAGGCCCAGAGATGAAGTAATTTGCTCAAGGGACACAGACTTAGACCCACATCCGGACCCCAGGCTAGGGTCATTCTAGCATACTACATTCCTCCCAACCTTAGTCAGTGGCTATATCAGTTCCTCCTCAATAGGTTGCACTCTACCAGTGGTCCTCCCAGTGTGACATGTAGGCCAGCAGTATTGGCATCACCAAAGAACTTGCTAGAAATGTAAATTCTTGAGCCCCATCTCTACTGAATCATAAACTCAGGGGCACAGGCTTGACAATCTGAATTTTAACTAGGCCTCCATGAGATCTTGATGTATAAGAAGTTTGATCTATACCAGAGGTTCTCAGTTTTGGTGGTCTGGAGCTATTAAAAACCCCAACAACCAGGCAACATTCCAGAACAATGATACCAGGATCCCATGGGGTGAGGCCCAGATCTCAGTACTTCTGAAAGGAGATGATTGTATGATTCAGGAGGATAACCACTGTTTTGCTCTCCTCTGCCAGCATCACCTGATCTCTCCATCCGGGTTCAATCAGATATCTTTTCCCATTTGTGCTTCCATGCATCTCTTTCTAACCCCTAAACTCCAATCCCTTCCAGGTTCCTCCATGAAGCTCAAGGGCCAGAAAAATCCTCTGGGAAGCTCCCATGCTGTCCCCCACAACCCACTAAGCATTGGTGTTCTCCCTCCTTTGAACTCTTTCATCACTTACATACAACTTGGGGCAGGTAAATATCTACAAAGTACCTGCCAGGTGCAGTTACTACACTAGGTGCTAGAGGCACCGAGCCTGCCCATGGAGAAGCACAGTCCTACCTCACTGCTCAGCTGGCTTGCTCTACCCTATTCTGCGTGTCTACCTCCTTTCTGTCTGTCCCTTAGTGCTCTTCAATAGGCAGCCTTCAAGAAGAACATACATAGGACCAGAGTGCTATAATGAGTGACTGGTTCAGAGTAAAGACCCAAGGAAGTCTCCTCATCCCTGGGGATGAAGGAGGGAAACTCCAGTGAGTAGCTAACCTGCCTCATGTCCACAGGCCTCCCCACCTCAGCAACCATAGGCCAAATACACCCTCCTCTGCCTGGGAATAAAAATTCAGTCTATCTCTGCCACCCAACTCCCCATAACTGCCTGTCCTGGGTCTCCTCTCACGCTGAAATGCTGAATCATCTCGGTCCTCCTGCAGCTTAGGCAAAAAAAAAAAAAAGAAGAAGAAGAAAGCAGCAGACACTGGGTGGGGGCAGCATCTTTGGAACCTCAGCCTCTGACAGCAAAGAAACATTCAAGAGCCATCCACACTCCCCTGGTTCCTTACATCAGAAAGAGAAATTGAGCTAATAAGCATTTTTCAATTCCTACTCCTGGGCCAAGCTCCCCCACCCATGAGTGCTAAGTTCTTGAAAGTACATTTAAGTTTTAAATAGTGATTTTTTTTTAAAAAAAAAAAAAAAAAAAGTGCCATTTGGATTTTTCATGTTTGGGGGACACGAAATCCTTCCTGCTTCCTAGGCATGTCCAGATGTAGAGAGTGAGACCAGGACAAGTCTGGCAGTGCCTGACAGGCTGACAGCTGAGAGACTGTCACTCAACTCTTGCAGCAGCTGGCACTGGGGAAAGCTGAGACAACTCTCTTTATTTATAAAAATATCCCTCTGCTGCCACATTCTCAGCCATGGCACATCCTAATTTGGTCAGAGTCACAGTACAGAACATCTGGGGGACTGTCTGCACACACTTTTCTCCTTGCTGTCTTCCCACTGCTTCTCTGATACCCCAACTCCAGGAGCCTAGGAACTCAGGATAGGCAAGGTAATTCTCAAAGGCAGCTCCTTTAAATGCTTAGATCCAGTTTGCTCAGTTTTTATGGACCTGGGACAATTATGAATTTGCTGGGATACCCTAAGGGAGGTTGAGAGAGACTGATAAGGAAGAGGGGCAGACCCCTTCTGCCCTCATGTCTTCTAGCTATCATACGGTGGATGGGCCCTCCCAATAGCCTCAACCCAGAACCCAAACAGCATCTACAAGGAAAAGCCACCTTTCTTCCTGAGTCTTCACCTAGAGCTTTATTGACTCTTAACACACAATTTTAACATCCTTGGTTGCCCAAATCCAAGTCCGCTGAAACAAGGAGGGGCACGAGATTCTAAGTGGGAAAATGTGAGGACTGTGGGAGGCACAAGCAGAAATGGCAGGCAGCAGCTTAAAGTTAAAGAAAAAAGAAAAGCTAAAAGTAGAGTCTGATGGCATAGAACAGACTGACAGGGTTTACTTGCTGGTATCTTCTGGTGGAAAGGGCACTGAATTTAGCTCTAGACCTGACTCCACCATTCACTGTGAGAGGTTGAATTCACTGTCATCCTGCCACCCTGAACCTCAACATTAAATTCTGTAAAATATAAATGATGATCACTCTTATTCCCACTGTGAAGAGAAGTATGTAAGAGTTCCAAACAAGTAAGAAGTATTAATTATTATTTCTCTGACCATCACTGAATGGTTTTCTGGAACATTTACTTACATGGAACTTTGCCCAAGACAGGAAGTTCCAGTACACAGGCGTACAGTTGAGGAGACTGAAACTAGTTACACGTATAGTTCAAAGCGTTCTCATCCAGGAACCCTAGAGGCATCATCCCCATATTACACGTGGAGACCCAGAAGAGACTGGGCACAGCAAGTCAAAAGTGGAGGAAGTCTCCTAGCCCCAGGCCCAGGGTCCTCCTGCTAGTCTGGGCTGCCTTTACTTTGTCTCCTGTCCTAGAATTCCCAATGTCAGGGCAAAAAAAGGCCTCACCTCATTCTCGTAGACCAACAGCTGGGCCTGGCAGAGGAGCAGGTAGCGGTCTTTCCAGAGCCCCAGGAGGCCCCCACTGCTCTTCTTGATCCAGCCAGCTTTGTCTGCTGTCCGAGCTCCCCGAGGCTTCTCACTCCCCTCCTTCAAGCCCTGTAAAATAGCACATACCATGAGGGCTGCTACCACATGGTCCATAGGACATACAAGAGATGTGTGTCTGTGCTGGGCACCTAATGACATCATCCTATGTGAGGTTCCCCACAACCTCCAAGACAGATATTTCTCACCAATATCAGAAATAATAGTAATAATAACAATTACCACCTTTCATTGAACCACAGTATCACATTTCATGCAATCTCATTTCCCTTTCATAATTACCCTCGTTATAGCAAACTGAAGCTTAGAGAAAACAGATGACTTGTCAGAGTCCCACAGCCAGAGGGTCAAAGCCAGAATTTAAAGAACATTGCCAAAGGGGCTGGGGATATAGCTCAGTTGGTAGAGTGTGTGCCTTGCAAGCACAAGGCCCTGGGTTCAATCCCCAGCACCGCAATAAATAAATAAATAAATAAATAAATAAAGTATGTTGCCGGGTACAGTGGTGCCCAGTGGCTCAGGAGACTGAGGCAGGAGGATTGTAAGTTCAAAGCCAGCCTCAGCAACTTAGGCCCTGAGCAACTTACTGAGACCCTGTTTCAAAATAAAAAAAGGGGATGGGGTTGTGGCTCAGTGGTTAAGTGCCCCTGGATTCAATCCCTGATACCAAAAAAAAAAAAAAAAAGAATAAGGAGGTCTGTATAGCCCATGTTTTACCCATTCCACCCTCCACTCCCCATGTGTTCATTCAACCAGTCAACACATGTTGCACTGAGCGCTTATGTCATGGAAGAAGAAAAGTAACACAGTTTCTGTTCTCATAGGGCTCACAGCAGGGTAAAGGAAAAGCTGAACAAATAAACACCCAGATACAAACATGTCAACTAGTGTGAAATGGAATAAAGGACACAAAACAGGGGCCAATGAGAAGACAGTGGGGACCTGGTCCATGTTGGGGTGGCCCACAGAGGCCTCCCAGAAGACAGAACATTTAAGGAGAAATTGGAAGAGTGGCAACCTACCTCTCCAGCCCACTCTGCAGCCCTAGCTTCCTGCCTCAAGGTAGGAGGCTCCTCTGCCTTCATCCCCACCCCAGGTCAAGATCATAGGGTAACCACCCCACCTGGTTCCAAGAACTCTTCATTCAACCACAATTTATACAGGAGTTACTTTCAAGCCTCTCCCCTGGAGAGGGCAGCCACATTGTACCCGTGGGCCAGTCACTGACATCTTACACCCCATCCATTACTTGCTTGGGTGGCTGGGTGCCAGGTAGGCTGGGTCTCCAGCACTCAGATCTTTTCTTTTACACATACTGGGGGCTCAAGAAATATCTGTGAAGCCAGGTGTGGTGGCACATGCCTGTAATTCCAGTTGTTCAGGAGGCTGAGGCAGGAAGATCTCAAGTTCAAAGCCAGCCTCAGCAACTTAGCAAGGCCCTGAGCAACTTAGTGAGACCCTGTTTCAAAATAAACAATAAAAGGGGATGGGTCTGGGTACGGTGGCGCACGCCTGTAATCCCAGCACTTGGGAGGCTGAGGCAGGAGGATCGCAAATTCAAAGCCAGCCTCAGCAACATAGCGAGGCCCTAAGCAACTCAGTGAGACCCTGTCTCTAAATCAAATACAAAAAAGGGCTGGGGATGTGGCTCAGTGGTCGAGTGCCCCTGAGTTCAATCCCCAGTACCAAAAAAAAAAAAAAGCGGGGGGATGGGGATGTAGCTCAGTGGGTAAGTGTCCCTGGGTTCAATCCCAGGTACCAAAAAAAAAAAAAAAAAAAAGTAGTAGTTCTAAGAAATAAGACCCCAAGAGGGCAGAGATTTCTGTTTTGTGTACTGCTGTCCTCAGTGCCTAGACAATGCCACACAGTAAGTGTTCAATAAATGTCTGTTGCTGAATGAAGATAAAGCATATAAAGCAATTCCTAGGATACCCTAAATTTGTAAATGATAGCTGTCATTCGTGTCATTATTGTCATTGCCATCTCCTCTAGTTCTGAGGTACCTTCTCCTTGGTTCTTGTTTCCAATTCTGGACAAGGCCTTTCTGGACAAAGCTGCTGGCCTTAGATCTCCAGAAGCCCCAGGACTGTGGGGAGCCCCCTCATGGTCTCTCCGAAGAGAAATGGGGCAAGTGGAAAAATCTTCCTGGATGCAGGAATGAGGAAGTGGGAATCTGGCCAGTTATAGGCCACCCTGTCCAGGGTAGGAGGAGACTTCAGGGCCCTTTGACAAGAAGTGAGATACTCACTGTTATGGTGGCACATGCCTGAAATCCCAGGGACTCAGGAGGTTGAGGCAGGAGGATCACAAGTTCAAGGCCAGCCTAAGTAACTAAACAAAACTCTAAGCAATTTAGAGAGACCCTGTCTCAAGATAAAAAGAGCTGGGGGCAGGGGATATAGATCAGTTGGTAGAGTGCTTGCGTGGCAAGGACAAGGCCCTGGGTTCAATCCCCAGCACCACAAAAAAATAAATAAATAAAAAGAGCTGGGGATGTAGTTGAGTGGTAAAAGCACTTCTGGGTTCAATTCCCAGTACTGAAAAAATTTAAAAATAGATAGAAGGGGCAGGTTCTATCACACTATCATGCACCCAAACTTCCCTCCTACAATATAACTGATACAAGTTCAGCCCCCATGGACTATGGAACTTACCCAGGGGCTAAGCCCTCCAGTGACCCTGGCAGACTGCCACAGGGCCCAAGGCTTGAAGGGAAGAACTGGGAAATGGGAACCCCAAGTCTACATTTCACACTCATAACCCTCCTATCAGCAACTAGAGCACTGCTGGCCAGCTCCTGGACCCTCCATGCACTGGATAGGTATTCTTAGTATGGGTGTGTGTCTGTGTCTTTCTCTTTCTCTCTTTCCCTTTTGTGGTACTGGAGATTAAATCTAGGGGTCCTCTACCACTGAGCTATATCCTCACCCCTTTCTCTTTTGAGACAAGGTCTCACCAAGTTGCCCAGACTGGCCTCAAGTTTCTAATCCTCTTGCCTTAACCTTTTCAGGGAGCTCACCCACCACCATGAGATCTCACATTCCTTTCTTAACTCATTCCATTTATGACCTCCCCTGCCTGCCTCACCCACTACATGAAACAAGAAAACTTCCTACCAGCTGGAAGTTCTGGGGGCCAAGGCTGGAACCATGTTCCTTGATCACTGTCACTTCTTGCATGGGTGTAACACACCAGTGCCCATGAATACCATGACTAGATTAGCTAGAGAAGTAAGTCCAAGGCCTGGAAGGATGGGTGGGACCAGAAAAAGAACTGGGCAGGAGGGCTCTGTGGGACAGGGGAGTGGACAATAGAGGGGCTGCAGATGGTGTGAATCAAAGCCCAGTCATCCTACAGGAGGCCTGGCTGGAGGCCATATTCCAACTTGCCTCCACCCTCCATCCAGCCCCTCAGACCTCCTCCCACTAGAGGGCCTGGCTATGACCCAGTAAGTTTTAACAAGGGGCCCCTCCCCTTGGCAGGGTTCACAGGGGAGGTTTTGTCCAGCTCAGCCCAGTTTCCCAACCTCCTCTCCTCTTGCTGACCAGCTGACCACTGTTCCCATTTTGCCCTCTCCCCTCCCATCCATCCTCACCCTGGCCCTCTCCTGTCTACTGTGAGTAGACCCTGAGGCACCTTGGACATCAGTCTGGCTTCCCTGTATCTGACATGGGAAGATGTCTGGGTCATTCATTAAAAAGAAAAAGAAAAAAGAAAGAAAGAAAGAAAGCCAGGTCACCCTGACCCTGTGCCCAGAAGAGGACAGAAGGAAAGCCACAGCAAAGTTATGACAGAGACAGAGCAGAAGAAACCTTGCTGGTACCTCACAGCACAGGCAGCTTATGACAACCTTTGCCCTCAGACTAAACCCAGTGATGCTCTGGTCAAATTGTACTAAGAACCCAGCATGTCAGAACCTTGTGATAGAAAAATCAGAGAGGAAGCACAGTCTGTTGGGGGCAAAGCAGACCCTAAATAAAGGAAGTCTCCAGTTTGGGGGCTAGGTGGTTATCACCTGCTTGAGGACCGCCTGTCTGTTGGGAGAGACATCACATCTACCTGGATGGGCCCCTCAGCTGGGGTAAGGCCTTGGGTCAGTCTGGGTAGTCCTTGTAGAAGGAGGTAGGTAAGGTGTTGGGCCAGATACACCCTGGTCCAGAGAAGGAAAGGAAAAAGAGCATTGAAGACCCTACACTCTCAACCCCTTCACAACCAGAGTGAAAGCCACTCTGTAAGGGCAAGACAGTAACCCAATGTTACAAAACCAAGGCTGAGACAAGACACTGCCCCACCTATTTCAAGATGGGAAAGGACAAGTGGGCATCCTGGAGCCAGGGAAAGGCATGACTGTGGGAGGGCAGTGGGACAGAGCCTGAGGACAGACATAGGAAAACCTAGATCCAAGGTATGCAACCTTATTCCAGTGACAGCAACAACACTTCCATTGATAGATCACACACCCCTCTTATTTTACAGATAGGAAACTCAGGGTCAGAGAATACTGGTGGGCAGATAATCAGTGCCCAGGCTAGCACTTCTTCACCAAGCCTCAGCCTGACAGGTACTATATGCCCACTGAACAGAGGATGTCACTGAGGCTGAGGGGGCTTGGCCCCAGAGTGGCTGGGATATGGGAAGGAAGCTCAAAGCTAACTGAAAGTTAAAAGCAGCCATGTGGAAGTGAGGTGATGAGATGTCCTGAGGTCATGAGGCAGAGCAGGTTACTGTGATCTAAGAGGAGTTTTGAAGAAAGATGGGTACTGAGGCCTAGAGAAACGAGGAGAAGCTACTGGGAGAAGGAGAAAGAAAGAAGAGTTAGGGATGCCAATGACAGGCAGGCAGTAGGGAGGTCTTGCCTGTGTGGGTGAGGTTTTGAGGTCGGGGAGGAAGTAAAGCAGGCAAGACTTTAGATGGCTCAGATACTCAAAAGAACTTTTGGTATCTGGAAGTCAGAAAGTATCAATGTTAGAGATTAAGAACCAGAAGGAGCACAGGGCTGGGCTGAGCCCAGGAAGTCCCAGGAGAACTTCCTTTAATTGGGGGCCAGAGCATATCAGGAGATGGAGTAATCCTGACCCACATCCTCTGGGAGCAGGGGAGGAGCCTCCGCCAGCCAGCCCGATCTTCCCAGCAGGAGCCCAGGGCAGTCAGCAGCCCCACCCGTGACAGCAAGAAACAAACCACAGCAAATCACAGTGGCCTGACTTTGCCCCTTACCTCAACCCACTAGAAGAGAAGGGGCCACCATCATAGCGCCACGAGTGGGGGAGGAGGCTAGGCCCTATATTTTATAGAAGAGGAAATGCAGGCTGAGAGGGGAAGTGACTTATCTATCATCCCACAGAAATGGAGGGCCTGGACTGGAGGGAACGGCCAGCCGAGTTGCTCCTGAAAAGTGGTCTCAGGAAGTAGGGAGGTGCTCACCAACAGGGACACAAGCAGCCTAGTCCACTCAGGGCTCCCCAACAGGCCAGTTACCACAAGAAGAAAAGCTTCATCTTTCCTCTCCACCCATCAGGGCAAAAACACATCACCTTCCCTTGGGTTGGGAGGAGCAGAAGCTGGGAAACCTCAAAGGATAAGAAATAAAGTCATCTTCTTATTCATTCTACAGGCACATATTAAGTACATGGTGTGTGCTGAGCCCTTGGATGACCAGGATGCTGAAAGAGTTTACATGCACAGGGCAGAGGTCATAAGATTACCAGACCCCACCCCAGACCAAGAGTGTCCTGAGAGGGTGGAGGGAGGCTCAAGGGGTACTGCTGGTCCATCCTTCAGCTCTTCCAGGAATTAGTCCTTCCAGGGATTTGGGGAAGGTAGGGACCTGACTCCTCAGCTAGTGCATCCTCAGATTGAAGTGGAGCAGGGGAAGAGGAGTGAGGAAAGGGGGCTCACAGGGATTTACACAGGGAAAAACAAAAAAAAAAAAAACAAAATAACAATTTCTTCAGGCTTCCTGCCACCGGACACGGTTGCGGCTCAGATTCCTTGAAACAGGGACCCCAGAATCTACAGGGCCTCCCTTCCCCTATCGCACATACATACAGGGTCTGTCCCCTCTGGATCCAACCTGACCGGCACGCAGTCAATGTAACGAGGTTCGAAGACAACAACCCAAGCCACTTTTAAGAGATCATTAAACTCGCTGGAGCCTCAGTTCCCCGGTCAATTCAATGGGAACAGTAACAACTAGGATTTCCCCACAGTTGGCGAGCAAAGCCAAAAACATAATGAAGGAGGCTGAGATCTGAAAAGTGCGGGACGCGGCCCCCTACCCTCGCCTCTGCTCCATCTGCTTAGGCTCTGCCTGGGGGTAGGAAAGGGAATGGGAGTGGGGACCAGTGGGAGTGGGGACCAGTGGGAGTGGGGCGGGCAAGAACGAGGGCCTGAGCCCGGGACCCCAACCCCGTCAGGGGCTCGAAGACCTCAGCCCAGACCCCGCCTGGCCCGGCCCTCACCTCCTCCTCCATGGCGAGTCCGCTGAGCTCCGGCCACTCCGCCGCTCACTCCCCGCTCCTCGCGGGCTTCGCCAGCTCCATCTACTCGGGGCCGGGCGGCGGCTCTCTACATTCTGTCCCGCCCGCCGCCGGGAGCCCAAGAAACTTCGAGGGGCGGGGCCGGGGGCGGGGAGAGGCTTCCGGGGGCCGAGGGCGGGGCCGGGAGGGAAAGGGGCGGGGCCGGCGGAGGAGCCAGGGCGGAGCCTGGGCGGGGCCGGGCGGGGGCTTGGGGACTGGGCAGAGCAGTCCCGGCGGAGCTGGAGCTAGAGGAAGAGGGCGGGACTGGGCGGAGAGAGGTTTCTCCGACGGGCGGAGGGCGGGGGCTTAGGAGCCTGTATAGATTGTGGGGGATGCGGCGAGGGGAGAGGGAGGGGACTTCCGGCCCAGGGGCTGGGGCGAAGGATGCGGGCGGGGCGGGGCTGGGGTGGACAGATAGCGGCCGAAGGGTTGGCGGGCGGTTGCCTTTGAGCTGTCCTCACCAAGGGGCTGGGGTTGTGGGACTGGACCCAGCTACCCTGGGACCAGAAATGAGTGAACCTCCTCTTTCTTCCCCGACGCCGGGGCAGTGGTGATGACCTACTCCTCTTCTCGCAGAAATCTCTGGGCGGGGCCGGTCCCAGGCCCGGGGCTGCGGTCTATTCAAAGGGTCATGCAACAGGAAGACTTGGAACCGGTCCTTAGGGGTGGTTCTGCCTCTGGCTCAGGGGGATCCCAAACGCAGTGCTCTCCTGCTCTTCATGGACATCGCTCATCCCCTCTTTGGTTCTCATATCTGAGGGTCGACTCTCCCACCCTCAACTCCATCCATGGGTGATCTTGCAGCCCTGACATTTATTGGAGAGTGGAACATCGGGACCAGTAGAGAATGGTTTTAGTTAAACCATGTGTACTTATTTTTACGTAGGAGAAACAGAGGCTCAGAGAAAGTGGCAGCTTCCAGTATGGCCTCAGCTTTTCTAGTCAGCCCTGCCTCATGCCACAGCACAGAGAATTAAGTGCATGTGGGATCAATAGTGACCTCCTTTGGCTCTGGCTGCCATAGCAGCCCCTATGCCAGTTGACCAAATTCCCCTTTCACTCCCTTTTGCTGGCCCCCAGGTTCCCAGGCCATTTCCAGCCCTTGGTGGAAAAAGGCAGCCTGGGGTACTAGGGCCGAGAGGGGAAGGATGTGGGGGCACATTTTTCCCTCATACCTGGGTCTGGGTTCCTTTATCTACAGGGTGAAGAAAATAGCCTGAGAATCTGAGAAAGTCAGATGTGGCAACTTCTTGTAGCTACAACATGGTTTTCCTTCCCTCAGTCTTCAGAGCTGTGCAGTGTTGTACCCTGTCACACTGTGCCTGAAGACTCAGAAGATCTTGTCTCTAGAGACTCAGGTTCTACCTGCAGGAGCCAAAACCCCTGGGAAAATTCGTGTTGTTACACAGAAGAAAACTATTTTGGGGTATGTGGGTGGGGAGAGTGTGTTGGCAGTGAGGTCAGGTGAATTTGATATCCAGCCAACTTTCTTGCTTTTGGGAGTGAGCCACTAAAAACCACTCTGGCCTCAATTTCCCCACCAAGCCCATGCTGGTCCTCTGGCTGTTCCTTCCATATCACTTGCATTTATTCAACACAATTATTTGCCTTGATTGTCCATCAGGCCCTACACTACTGGAAAATATGACAGGGCTCAGGATCCCTAGTCTTTCTTTTTTTTCTTTTTTTTTTTTTTTTTTTTTTCCCTTTCTGGTACTGGAGATTGAACCTAGGGATACTTTACCACGGAACTATATCCCCAACCCAGCTTTTTATTTTTAATTTTGAGATAGGGTATCACTTAATTGCTGGGGCTGGCCTCAAACTTGGAATTCTCCTGACTCAGCTTCCAACTTGCTGGGATTACAGGCATGTGCCACCATGCTGGGCTCCCTAGTATGTAAACAGATAAGAATAGTATGTGCTAAATAAGAAGGTAAATGTATAGAGGAGGGGCACCAAAACTAGGACGGACATTCTAGGCAGAGGGACAGGTAAGCAATGGTAGGGAGGCAAGAAATAACATAGCTTGAGATGTGTGTACAGGGAAGCCAGGCTGAAGCAGACAGTTCAGTGTAGAAAATGCCAGGTAGGTTGAATTAAGACCACATCTTAACCTCAGGACATTGAAGGCTTTTGGCTTCTGAGAAGGAGCCTGTTATGCATGTGCAAAACATTTAATCAGCAGAAGTTATGGCATGCCTCTTAAGTGGGAGTGCTTTACAATCCAAAGAAGTAAGTAGGTAACTATCCATGAAATAGATAATACTGTGTAGATTTATCCTTATTTTACAGATCAAGAATACAAAGCTTGGACTGAGCATGTTGGCCCACGCCTGTGATTCCAGCAGCTCCAGAGGCTGAGGCAGAAGGATTTCAAGTTCAAAGCCAGCCTTAGCAACTTAGCAAAGCCCTAAGCAACTTAGTGAGTCCCTATCTCTAAATAAAAAATAAAAAGGGCTGAGGATGTGGCTCAATGATAAAGCACTCCTGGGCTAAATTCCCAGTACCAAAAACAAAACAAAAAACAGTCATTTAGTAGGGAGCACAGATTCTGGACTCAGGCAGGATTTGAATCCAGTCAAGTGACCTTAACTAAGTCATTTAAATTCTTCACAGCTTTGAAATTATTGCTGGAATTACAGGGGTACACCACTGTGCCTAGGTAAATGACTGTTTTGACAGCTTTGTGTAACCAGGTCACACAAAGGGAAAGCTGACGAACCATGGGAGGGTAGACAAGTCCTAAGTTGATATGGAGTACAGTGTGTACTAAGAACTGGCTCCCAGAGGACTAAATTGCATTTTAGCAGTGTTAGCTACATTGGGAGTTCAGAAAGAAGGAACATTTCACAAAAGGGAGAAGCTATAGGACATGAATTGTTGGGGGAACTGTAGGCACTTTTGTGTGGTCATAGCATGGTAGGAAGGAGGAGCAAGTTCTTAAGATGCCACAACAGAGACAGCAGGGTCCAGAGCACAAAAGGGCCTTGAGTGTAGACCTTGAGTGCTGACCTCTTGCAAGTAGCAGAGGGCCACTGAAGCTTGAAGAAGAGTGCGATACAATCTCATTTTCATTTTACAGACTCATTTTCATAACTGCTGATTGGGGAATGGAGTGACGAGGACAAGAGAGAAAGGGAAGTCCATTGGGTAGAAGATTGTTCTAGAAATCCAGTCTAAAAGTGAGAGGGCCTGAACTAGGGCAGTGGCTACTAGGATGGTAGGGACAGATTCAAGAGACGGTAAAGATTAGGCAATGGCAGAATCGCATAACTTTATTCCCAGTGACTGGGGAGGTTGAGGCAGGAGGATCACAAGTTTGTTTGTTTTTGGATTTGATGGACTTTATTTTATTCATTTATTTATATGCAGTGCTGAGAATTGAACCCAGTGCCTCACACATGTGAGGCAAGCGCTCTACCACTGAGCCACAAACCCAGCCCCAGGATCACAAGTTTGAGACCAGCCTCAGCAACTTGCTGACACCTTGTCTCAAAATAAAAAATAGAAAG
The DNA here is from genome assembly GCA_020662805.1 of Glaucomys volans. Lineage (NCBI taxonomy): Eukaryota > Metazoa > Chordata > Mammalia > Rodentia > Sciuridae > Glaucomys > Glaucomys volans. The sequence goes on along the minus strand of JAJEJO010042426.1, from coordinate 1,315 downwards.
GGCTGGGATGTAGCTCAGTGGTAAAGTTCCCAGGGTTCAATTCCCAGTACAATAAAACAAAACAAAACAAAACAAAACAAAACGACAAACAAACAAAAAACTTCTCTGAGTATTTCAACTGAAACCTGAAAAATTAGAAAAAGAGCTACACAAGAAGATGAAGTGGAAGAAGACATCTCATGTAGATGACAGAGCAAGTGAAAAGACCTGGGGAGCCTGGTGTCAAGGTTCACATCTGTAATCTCAGAGATTCAGAGAGGAAGTCAGAGTTTTTTTGGGTTTTTTGTTTTGTTTTGTTTTGTTTTTAAACCAGGATTGAATCGAAGGACACTTAACACTAAGCCACATCTCCAGCCATTTTTATTTTGAGACAGGGTCTCACTAAGTTGCTAAGGCTGGCTTCAAAGCTGCAAGTAATCCTCCTGCATGCACTACCATGCCCAGCTTTTGTTTACTTTTAAGACAAGCAAATACCAGGCTGATTCTTCCTTTAAAATGTATTTTGAAGAACAAGTAGTAGCACAGGCCTGTAATCCCAGCTACTCAGGAGGCTGAGGCAGAAGGATCACAAGTTCTAGGCCAGCATAAGCAACTTGGAAAGATCTTGGGTTAAAGTTAAAAAATAAAAAGGGCTGGGATGTAGTTAAGTGGGAGAACCCAGGGGTTCAATCTCCAATGTGGGGAGGAGGAATGAATTAGATTTTTATAATGGTTAGAGAAGGAATCAAAGATGAGTAAGTTTTTTACTTGAGCCCCAAACGGTGATGCCATTTACTGAGATGAGACGAGAGAAAAACGTGTTCACTGCATTCGGGGAAACAGATATAAAAAGCTATGTTCTGTGCCAGGCGTGGTGGCGCATGCCTGTAGTCCAAGCGACTTGGGAGGCTGAGTCAGGAGGATGGCAAGTTCAAAGCCAGCCTCAGCAACTTAGCGAGGCCCTAAGCAACTCAGTGAGACCCTATCTCTAAATAAAATACAAAATAGGGCTGGGGGTGTGGCTCAGTGGCGAGTGTCCCTGAGTTCAATCCCTGGTTCCAAAAACACACACACACACACACACACACACACACACACACACAAAAGCTATGTTCTGGAGAAAGTGAGTTCAACATACCTGTTGGCATCCACTTAGAGATATTAGAAAGACAAGTGGAAAATAACGTCTGGCGTTCCAGGAAAAAGGGAAGGCTGGATATAAAATATTGAGAGGGCTGGGGATATAGCTCAGTTAGTAGTGCTTGCTTCACACGCACAAGGCCCTGGGTTCAATCCCCAGCACCGCAAAATAAATAAATAAATAAATAAATAAATA
>JAJEJO010042418.1:0-11864 GCA_020662805.1 Glaucomys volans | reverse complement strand
TTTTTTTTTTTCTTTTGGCGGTGCTGAGGATAGAACCCAAGGCCTTGTGCATGCAAGGCAAGCACTCTACCAACTGAGTTATATCCCCAGCCCCTATTTTTTTTTTTAATTTTTTTCAGATGTTCATAGACCTTTATTTTATTCATTCATTTATATGTGGTGCTGGGAATTGAACCCAGTGCCTCACACATGCTGGGCAAGTGCTCTGCCACTGGGCCACAATACCAGTCCCCCTGTCTTTTTTTTTATGTGTATATTTTTAGTTGTAGATTGACACAATACCTTTCTTTTATTCATTTATCTTTTTATGTGGTGCTGAGGATCAAACCCAGGGCCTCATATGTGCTAGGCAAGTACTCCACCACTAAGCCAAAACCCCAGCCCAGTGCATCCTATCTTGGTTATTGATTTTTTCCTATCTGGTTTTCCAGTCTTCTTTGCATCTGGGGAAGTGGTATAAGATTATGGTTAATAACATACATTTAATCTCTGCAAAAACGTGAGGACGCACACTGGAGAAAAGCCTCATGAATGTAAAGAGTATGGGAAAGCCTTCAGGTAGCCTTCATCTTTTCAAAACCATGTAACATTGGATAGATGCCTTATAAATATATGAAATATTCAATAGCTTTTAGTTATCAAATCACTTTTTGTAGAACATGTAAGAGCACACACCAGAAATTCAATAACTATGTAAGAAACATGGGGGAACCCCTTGATAATTATTTTTATTTTTTATTTTTGTGGTACTGGGGATTGAACCCAGTGGTGCTTAACTACTGAGCAACATCCCAGACCCCCGCGCCCACCCCCCACCGACTTTTCATTTAGATACAGTGTCTCCTTGAGTTGCTTAGGCACTCCCTAAGTTGCTGAGGTTGCCTTTGAACCCGGATCCTCCTGCCTCAGCCTCCTGAGTTACTGGGATTACAGATGTGTGCCACAACACCCGGCCCTGCTAATTTGTTTTTAATGCTCCAGAAAATTCACTACACAGGTGAAGAATACTATACATTATATAAAATACTACATAAAAATAGAATAGTCTTTGTCAATATCTCATGCTTAAATGAGACCCATTTATTTGAATATAAATAATTTTGTTTAAAAAAGACCATAGGAGAGCTGGGGATATAGCTCAGTTGATAGAGTGCTTGCCTTGCAAGCACAAGGCCCTAGGTTCAATCCCCAGCACCACCAAAAATAAATAAATAAATAAATAAATAAATAAATAAATAAATGTCACTCCTCGGTTAAAAAAAAAAAAAAAAAGACCATAGATTTGTCATACCTGGGCTTGAAATTGTCACTAACCATGTGATCTCAGGCAAGTGACTAAACTGAATTTTCCTAGTGTATCAACCGCAGCTAGTGATCATCCACCAAGACAGTCATCTGAGCATTAAATAATCCCAATTCTCCCTTCCCTATATGCTCCTGGCCTTTGAGAGCTTTCAAATACACTTATTCTCTGTCAATTAACACTCTACTCTTTTCTCTCATTTACTGAATCTATTCTTCAAACCTGGGCTGCAGACAAGGTTAGGACCTCCAAATATAACATATATATACATATATATATATATATATACACACACACACACATATATATACACATATATATTACACACACATAGATGTATATATATATATGCACACATACACACACATATATATAAACACTCAAATATATACGAAAAAAGCATATTTTTTCAAAGCGCTTATTTCAATTGGTTATTAAAATTCTGTGTGATCATTTCAGTCAATGAGAGTCTCAGAACGAACTGTGCCCTCCAAGGGGCACCCCTATCAGGTGTTCAGTAAATAAGATAGATATCGAGGAGCCCTTGAGCACTTTGGAGGTGTTCTGCTTGCCCTGCGTCTTTGGGGCAGATGGGGATCTGGTGGCTGGGACCTGGCTCGTTCAATCAGGGCCCGCAGGGTTGGGAGCTGATGTGTCCTCTCCAAGGCAGACATTCCTCTAGGCTACTTCACACGCCGCAGCACAAGCAACCCAGGGGACGCCTCCACCAACCCGCCGGGCCACGTCCCAGGCGGGCAGCCGAACTCAAGGCCGCCTGTTAGGAAGCTACTCGGAAAGTACAGGCGGGGAGACTATGGCCAATCCGACCCAGTGGGCGATTCTCATCCCTCCAATCAACATCACGATCCCCCTGGGCAGCTTGGGAATTTAACGCTACAGTTGGGAAAAGGGTTATTGGACAGAGACAGAAGGTACCGGGTTAACTTAAGGAGGAGGAGCATAAGGACACGAAGAACCTAGCAGCCAATGGGAGGCGCTGAGGGTGGGGGGGTGGTCAAGAAGGTCCAACAACATTCAGGAGGTAGAGCTTTTAGTTGAGATAGCTAATAGAAGTGAAAGGACTGTAGATGAACGTGTCCCGAACCCAATCAGAATAGAGCTGGCGGCGGGTGGGGTCGGGACACGTAGTACGCCATCCCCCAATCGAAAAAGGAACGAATGGGCAGGGGTTGGAGGCGTCCTGCCAGTCAGAACTCTCCAGCAGCGGACAGGCGGGCGTATTGGCCAATTGGAAACAAGGACTGCAGAAGGCCAGGGCAGAGAAAAGGAGGCAGGAGGCTGGAGCCAGGTTTTAGGTAGCCAATCAACATCCGCCTAAGGACAGCGGGCGGACCCACAGCCCTTTTAGGGACTCTGAGGGTCTTAGAAGGGGCCTGTGAAGGGTCTTTAGGGGTTCAGGAGGCGGCATCGTCCAAAGAAGGAAGAGTGCGGTTCTGAGAACCGGGCAAAGAAAGGCGATTGTGAATTTGGGATCCTCACCTCGGGCCTTGCGCCGAGTCTCCTGGTCACCGAGGCTGGGTGGCTTCTCCATGGAGCTCAGGATGGAGCCCAGTAGGTCCGCCATCTTGGGAGTGACTGAGAGGGGGGCGGTGCGTCTTAAAGGGAAGGGCGAAATGCCTTTAAGGCCGGAAACACGTCGGAGGCGGAAAACTACGCTCCCGCCCAGCCGAAGCCCTGATCGGAGGCCTGCCGCGAGCAAGGCACCTCCCCCTCGGTCGGCGAGGCCCCTTCCCCGATCCCTGCAGACTGAGGCCGGAGACTGGCTGGTGCAGCGATGTTTAATGGCAATTCGTATAAATCAAGCCCATGCACAAGTAGAAAGTGCTCGTGGAGCCGGCAGGAGGCCCCTGCCGCGCAGCCTTCCCCACTCCTTAAATAGATTCTTCACTATACTCTGTATGTTACAGTATGTACAAGCCCCCTCCCCTCGGGGGATGGGAGCGGGACTCCGCAATGCGTTCCTATGTACATCCCCTCCCCTATGGCCTGGAGGTGGGTGGCCAGAGTCGGGGTGACGGGGTAAGACAGGGCCAGGAAGGGAGAAAACAGACGCAAACATGCGGAGTCGGGGTGGGGCATGGCTAGCCCCGAAACACGAGGGCGCGCAGGGAAGGCAAAGGTGGGGACCCAGGCGATTACATTCAGAGACGCGTCGAACAAATAAATAAGGCAAGTCAAGAAGAGGGGAGTTGGGTGCAGGCAGGGAGATAGCTGTAGAGAAGGGGCAGGCAGGGCTCCGCAAGTTACAGCTGAAGATGCAGGTATGTGGGGCGAGTCAGGGACCAAGAGAGAAGGGAGGAGGAGCGAGGTGTAGGAACTGGGGCTGGGACAAGGAGGGTAGAGGCCCGCAAAAGGCTCCAAAAAGGTGACAGGTAAGGCTGCCCATAGAGGATTCCCCCTGCCCCAGAAAGCCCTCTCCATGTTAAGACTGCCAGAAGCGACCCCATTGTGGTGAGAAGGCTGTGGAGAGGTCAGGTGGCTAGTCCAGGCTGGGGAAGCCCTTCCAGCTCCTGGTTCTGCTTCAGTTCCCTCATCCTGCGGAGAGATGAGGAAGGAGTCAGAGGAGTCTGGCAAGTTAGGGGAGGTGGCAGGTAGAAATTCAGTGAGGGAAAGGACCAATACCTGTGTCGGCAGCGCCGCAGGAATCTCATGATCTTCCGGGCTGCCTGGTCCTGCTTCTTGGTGAGAAAGGAGCTTCTGGTAGAGTTAAGAAAAGATAAGGAGAGTTCATGGAATACCCAGGCATCCCATGTCCTCTCCCCTTAAGAATCCTAGCAGGGAAGGGCAGGTGTACAAGATGAGGAACAGGGAGTGGGCATGGACAATGATGGTTGCAGAGGGCTTCAGCGCCAGGGCCATACTTGTTGCGGGCAGGCAGGGGGCCTGTGGGCCGGCGACGGTAAGAGCGGTAGTGCTGCTGTATGAGTACAGCAGCTCGCCTGCTCTGCTGAAATCGCTTCTGTTCGTAGTAGCTTCGGAATTTGCTCTGGATCAGGATGGCTGCCTGGGTCATCTTCTTATAGAGTGCAAACTACAAGGGTGGAGAGGAGGGACAGGGGCTGAAATGAAGGATCAAAGACCCAAATCTCTAAAGGTCACCCCTAAGTTAGGTTGATGCAGGTCTCTCTCTAACCCCACAATCACAAAAAAGACTGAATCACAAACAGCTCTCACCCAGATCTCATGCCTAATACCTTAAGAGCAATCCAAGTCAGCTTGTGGAGAGAGAAGGGGAGTTAGGGCCCTGGCAGCATTCTGGGTGCTCTGGGCTGGACTGGGTGTGGGCTGGCAGTGTGCTTTCAAGAGAAGGGTCTCACCTGCTTGTACTTCCTGTAACAGCGCTGGATAACAGCTGCTGCTACCTCCTGCTGCTCCTTCAGTCGCCGGCCCTGAGGGGAAAGGGTCTTAGTACCTCACCACCCTTACAGACACTGGGCCTATACTCCACTCCTCTGGGGTCCCCTGACTCTTTATCCCATCTGAGAGCTGTCTGGATCACTGCTCTTTCTCCAGAAGCCTTTGGAGCCCAGTCTCAAGATTGTGTAATTTATCCCCAGACCCCTGACCTTGTACTTTCGGAATGCTGTCTGGATGACTCGGGCTGCCTCATACAGTTCCCGCTGCTCATGATCCGATAGTGTCAGTAGGGCAAAATCACTTTCCATCTTGCCACTGGTAGATGCAGAGAGAAACTCTGCCCAGGAAGGTGCTGGAGGGATAGCCAGGCGACCTCGCTCAAAGGACAGTTCACTGTGGGGGACAGAAAGAAGGAATGTCAAGGAGCATCCGAAGTCCCTCTTGTCCCATTGAGGGGTGGCTGTGAAGGAAGACCCCCAGCAACAAGAGAAAGTGGCTTCCAAGCACTTCATTCAGTTTAGTTTCCTTTCCAAATGGCCTAGGGCCTCAACCAAAATGGATCTTTGGCTGTAGGGAAGCTGTGCTTCTTCCCTTCCTCTCATGTTTGAAGAATCTGGAGACTTTGTCCTAGCTGATCACCTGGGAGGGGCTGAGCTGGGGAAGTGGTCCACATTCTCCAGGTAGCTGGCCAGCCAGGACATGGTCTCACTGAGACCCACAGCCCCTGTCCGTTCCCTGCCAGCCTCGGGTAGCCCCACAAAGTCTTCTCGTTTAATCCGCTCTGGTGTGGCTTCAATGATCTGCTTGGCTAGTGAGATCATGTCCACCTAGATAAAGGGAGAAGCTGCATGAGCCATGAGAGGCCCCAACTGCCAGATGATCTTGCCCTGTCAAAGCTGTAACCTCAGTCGGCTCCCTGTCTGGTTCCTTCTCACCATCAGACACTTGAGTCCTCAGGGACTGCTGTCCTGCCCTTTTCTTTCTTAGCCACTGTTCTAGACTCATTTATTCTTGCTGGCTCTCACTTGAGGGATCAGCCCTCTGTGCTGAGATGTGGAGAACACAGAACAAGAAGATATAACCCCAAATGGGAATTCAGGAGCTGAGCAAATGCTACCCTTCTAACTGGCCCACCTGGGCCTGCCTAGTGCCAGCCAACAGCACATCCTCCCCACAGGTTTGGCTGTGCTTGCCACCCCACCGTCTCAGCTCTCTGAGAGCCACTCAGGCTTACTGACCACATGACACCCTGGTGAATGGCTCCAGCCTGGCCTTTGCTCCAGCCCTAAAGGCTGTAGGGCTTCCTGTTGGTGACATTCCATACAGCCCATAATGTGGAGTTCTCAAGGTTTTTTGTACTTAGAGACTGCTACCTAATTACTCAGCCTCTCTAAAGCAAGTATGTCCCCCAGGTTCTAGTAGAGGAGTATGTGGTTATGTTTGAAGATTCATTCTTATTCTTTTCCACCAGACTTTTTTTTTGTGTGTGGTGCTGGGGATTGAACCCAGGTCCTTGTGCTTGTGAGGCAAGCACTCTATGAACTGAGCTATATCCCCAGCCCATTCCACCAGACTTTCTTAGCTTTTACCATGTGCAAGTCTTCTTTTCATTTTAGACCACACTACCAAGTACCTACAACTTGTCTTGTTTATACACTGCTCCAGCTGCCCACAATTTCCCTGGTTCTTCAAGAATCCTGTCCTTTTATGATCAACAGGTAACACTACAACACAGCTTTAAGATATTCCCCAGAATTCTTAACCTCTGCTGCCGCATGACTGCTAAATTATGTTATCTGAAAGGAGTTGAGCAAAGGGGTTACTTTGCCTGTCCTAAAATGACAGTAAATGTCCTTTCTTCCTGAACTGTCAGACACTGATTCTGCTTCATGAAACTGTCTGCTTTACTCCACCTCTGCACCCCACTCCACTTTTAGCCCTCCCAATTCCATCAGCATAAACAGTACCGGGATCACATCCACAGCTGGCGAGCTGTCAGTGTCCTCTGGAGCATCCCCGTCATCTGGGGCTGGTGGTAGGACAGGAGGGGGTGGGGACCCTTTGGAGTTGGTAGCTTCATAGTCCATGAGGAGTAGGGGGGCCTCTGGGGCATCAGAGGAGAGTTGACTTGGGACCATCTCCTCCATAGTAATCTCAGAGGCTGACATAGGAGCAGGGGGAGGACTGCCATCTGGGGCACTAGAGTAGGCGGATGTGATGGAGAAAGTGCCATCTGATAGCTCCGATGGTGAGGAGACACTGCTCAAACCTGTGAGGTAAGGGAAGAGGGTGAGGGCAGCAGGAGCTAAAGGTCATTCCTCCAGTCTCCTACCCACCCTCCCCTGGCTGTTCTTGCTCCTGTTATCTCCCCATCTCTGCCTCTTCCTCTCCCAGCTTGTCTCCTGCCCTTTTGCTTTTCCCTGGCCTATCTTACCCATACCCCTCTGTCAAAAAGATTAAGGACAGTCCTCACCAGTGTCTGAGCTGGAGGAGGGTGGTGACAGGGCAAGTGAGGGTTCAGCTGAAGCTTCCTGTCTCTGCAGTTCCTCCAGGCAGCGGGCAAGGCGCACATGACCCCGGGAGTGAGCCACAGACAGGGGTAGACGGCCCAGAGAATCAGGAATGCTCAGTGCCTGACGGTTCCAACGGAAAAGAAGCACGGCAGCCTCCAGGTGTCCCAGGGCACAAGCCCACATCTAAGGAGAAGGAGGTGGAGGAGAGGTGTGGACTCTTCACCAGAAGATCAGGTCCTCAGATTCTGGCCTACCCCACTCTCTGCATTGTCCAAAGAATTTTCCCCTGGAAGCACCATTCCATTGCATATTGCCCTGCAGGCTCACAGGAGCCGGCATCCTCACCAGAGGGGTGCAAGAGAAATGATCCACGTTGAGCGGGTCAACCTCTTGCTCTAAGTCCAAGCTTCCAGTCTCCACACTCCTGGAAGGTTTGAGAGAAGGTTTGACAGCAGAACTCAGTCAGGGAAAAGGGGGTAAAAGTCAGGAACAGCAAAAATAAAGGGACAGGGAAGTGAGCTCTAGAAGCACTAAGGTCAGTGAGATGAGGTAGACAGAGACTAGTAAATTAAAGGAGGCCAAAAGGCCAAAGGTTCATAAGTCAAAGGATATTAAAAGTCCCTCAAATACCAGTCCTCTCCTAGCCTTGTCCCTTCCCACAGGGACCTCTGCTCCCCCTTTGCAATGTTCCAGGTCCTCATCCTTCTGACCCAACAACAGTCCAGCCCCTTCCCTGCTGCCCCTTCTCACCGCCACTGGCTCAGGGTTTCGATGAGGCGGGCATAGCCCTGTGCAGCAGCCAGGTGTAGAAGACTCATGCCCCGGAAGGGGCTTCCATGGGTCAGACGTTCAGGACCTCTCCAGGTAGAGCGTGGGATCATGCTTTCTACCAAGATGACCACCCGTGCCTCAAACCCAGGCCCTTGGCCTTCATCCTGTGGTACATACAACCATATGCAAATAGCTGTGCATCTGGTCTCCTGGTTTGTTCCCCTACCTTTTAATTCTGCTCTTTCCCCACACTTCCTACTCCAAGTTCCCATTACCCAAATCTGTGATAGCCCATGAGTCTTCCCAGTTTGAATTCCTATGTGGCCTCAGTATCCTCCACTTCCACAGCCCATTTGCTCCAGCAACTCTGAAAGCTAGGCTTTACACACCCTTGCCCATATTGTGCAACTCAGATGGGTGCCATCCCTACATGGCTTCTCCCCTTAGGAGCCAGAGTCTCCTCAACCTTTCCCTAGTCCTCTTCCTTCAGAGGCGTGGGACCCTCAGAGCTCTGAGCCTCAACTCTTCTGACCCCCTCCCCCACTTGCTCCTTCACCTCCACCCTTCTTCAGACCAGAAATAGTCTGAAGCCTGTCATGCCAAGAGGGTGCCCAGAATAGCCACTCTTGCCACGGGGTGGGGGCGGGAGCAGGGTGATGTCAGAGAGAGGGAAGAAGACTGGCTAAGGAAGCTGGGAACAGGCAAGTGAGGACAGGCATCTGCCAGAGCCATTTTCTTTAGTGGGCCCTCCCTGTTCCCCTCTATAGACCACCCCCACTCCTCACTGGAAGTACCTGAATTGGAGGAGCCTCAGGACCCTGGCAAGGTGCCTGCCCGGCTGCTGCAATCTCAGCCATACGCTTCTCCATCTGCTCCAGCCGCTCCAGGATGGACATCCGAAACTGGTTGTCTGTGGGGAGTGGGGGTGAGAGGCTAACTGGGTCTGGGTGTTGCCCGGAATACCATGTTTGGACCTGCCCCCAAGTGTGTGGGGTGAAGGTACAGAATCCTATTCTTTTCTCTTGCCCCAAAACAACAGCCCTTTTACTCAGTCTTCTAAATAAAGCCTACCAGGACTCAATCCTTAAACTAGGGCTCTTAATCCCACCCGTGAACTAGAACCAGAATCCAGAATTAAGGTTGCTTCCTTCAAGACAGAGGTGGTAAGAATTCCCCAACAGCCAGCCAGCCCCCAGCTGTCCCAAATCACACATGGCATGCCCTCCCCTCCCTTTATCCTAGGCAGAATGTTCCCCCAGTTCTTGCCCCAGACACTACCTTTGTCTCCCATGCTGGAGCTGGAAGACTCCAGGGTCCCTCCTCTCTGTTAATAGCTGCCCAAAAGAGCTCAGGGACTGTGATTTGAAAAGCACCGCCCCCTCCTCCCAGCCCCCCACAGCTGTCCACAAAGAGGTGGGGAGGAGTGACAGAGATGGATAGCCATGTCCATTCCTCCTCCCCCTCCAACCCCCATACATAAATACATGCACACACACATACACATACAACCCAAGCTATATATGTCTCCTCCTGAGATCAAATAAGGACAAGAAGGGGAGTTGGGAGGGGATCTGAAGCAAGGGAAAGCAGGCACAGAAACAGGGTGAAGGCTGGGCATGTTCTGAGATGCCAGCATAGAAGAGGACAAATATACAGAGGTGATGGCAAGGGGAAGGTAGAGAATGATGAGCAAAAACCCAAGTAGGATAGAGAAGAGAGCAGGAAAGCTAAACAAGGTGAAAGGAAGGAGAGAAAGGACAAAAGAACAGGGGGAGCATTAGCCAAGCAATAAGAAAGGAAGATGGAGGCAAGATCAGATGCTGGTTTCAGAAGAAATGAGAAGGAGAGGAAGGAAGGAGACCCATCTGGGAGACAGTAGCACAAAGGTTAGCAAGAGCAGAAAAGTAAAGTGATGAGCAGTCACAGGACAGGACAAAGTCAGTGTAGGTCTGAGAGAACTGGCTAGAGCCCAAGGTAGGCAAACTTGAGTCACACACAGGCAACCCAGCACACTGGAACTTGGGTTTTGTGATGAGTGGCTCCAAGAGTGAGACAAGGCTGGGGGATGTGACTTAGTGGTAAAACACTTGCCTAGCATACTCAAGGCCCTGGGTTCAATCCCCAGTACTACACCAAAAAGAAAAAAAAAAAAAAAAGAACCAAAACCTCAGAAGTGGGGATGGCAGGAGATCAGGAGATAGTCAGCTAACAGGGATGGAAACAGAACTGAAAGAAACCAACAGGTAACAACAGAAACAAGAGGAAGAGACAGAGAAAAGCAAACCTCGAGGGAGCAGCAGGGGCAGATAGAAAGTTCTCAAAACACCAGGAAAAAGAACCAGTAAAAGCAAAAACTGTCCCAGACTTCAGTACACCTACATACACATATACAGGAGGAGTTACATCTGTGCTTCTGTATGTTTGTATAAGAAACCACACCACAGTGTTAGTAGTGGATATCTCTAAGCAGTAATGTTACAGATTTTCATTTTCCACTTTGTGCTTTCCTGTAATTTCCAAATTTTCTATAATGAAGGTGTGTCTTTATAATCAGAGGGAAAAAGAAATTTAAGTACAAGTCTATATATACTCAAGTACAATGCCTGTATATTGCTCTAGACCTTGTCCCTAGCCCCTTGTCCTTCCTTGTCTGTATCCCATCCTTAGGATGGCAAGTACAAGGAAAGAACTGGATAAAGAGGACTCTGTGACTTATAGGGAAGAGGAGGTGAGGGCACTTTGCTGCCATATTCAGAAACATGCCCCCCTTAGGAGTCTAGAACATGTCATGCTCAAAGGTTGTGGGAACTGACACTTAGAGGATTTAAGTACTCACCATCCAGTGACAACCAGTCAAGCTGTGTGCTAGGCAGAGACAGGAATCTGCGGGCTCGATATTCAAAGAGCACAGAAGCAGAAAGGGGCCCCTCCCGCCCTGCCACCTGCAAAGATACCAGCCCCACCTCGTGGGCTGGGGAAAACAGGGTCAGCAAAAAGGCCTCCTTCCCTGGCTTCTTTGGCCACCTGTGTGGAGCCACTGCCATCATTCCATATCTATCTCTCCAGCTCCCCTGCTATGGGCCAAGAGGTCTCTGACTTCAATGAGTAGACTTGTCACTGAGAGGGGCGTCCATTTATGGAAGAACTTAATACCTACTATGGACTAGAGAACTCTGGTATTCTAGGCCCTAAAGTTAAGGACATTTGTTACTCAGCAACAAAGTTTGGAAGCTGAAGGTCAAGAGATATCTATAGGGCTGGATGTATAGCTCAATGAGAGAACACTTGCCTAGCATGTACAAGGCCCTAAGTTCCATCCCCAGCACACATACACACACAAAGACACCTATACTTATGAACAACTTGATGGGGGTTCAACCCCTTAGTCCCCTAGACCAGAGCCCAGGGGTTATAAGTCTGTTACTGAGATGGGGGAAGCTGGCTATTTACCAATGGTGTTCAATGACCTCTGTGTCCTAGAATCTCAATCTGTGGCCCTAAGGATGAAGCCACCAGGTCTTGTTCCCAAGACCAGGGGCTGAGACTTTTTTTCCCAATGCCTACTTTCTGTGATCTCATCCCTTTCCTTCCATGCATAGTTGAATGGGGCTTTTAAGATTGGGAGAAGAAGAGATGGGGAGGGAGCAGGGAAGTGCTGGGGAGTGATATTGACCAAAATATGTTGGTATATTGTGTGCACTTATGAATATGTAACAACAGATCCCAGCATTATGTATGGCTATAATGTATCAGGAAAAAAAAAAGATTGGGTAAGAGTACCTTCATAGATAACAAAGCTATCAACCTGTCACTCTGGTGGTCCTTGGGGTCCCATGAGAAGGCCAGATGTTAAACGCAGGGTCAGGAGTAAGAGTGGTGGCAAAAGGGCAGAGAAGTCA